>JAQZBX010042190.1:0-22093 GCA_029593785.1 Cabassous unicinctus | reverse complement strand
AAAAGTCCATAAAGGAAAAATGTAAAAGAAGCTGTCAATATAAGTGCATACTCACCTAACAAGAACAAAGCTATAGGGGCCCTGCATGTGCCCAGATCTGTGCTGGATGTTACAAGGAAGATACAGGAAATATAAGTTATAGGCCAAGCATTCCAGAAATGCGCAGTCTGATTAGGAAGACTCAATGACAAATAACCAGCAGAGAATCCACAAGAAGATATGCATTAACCATGTGGTACAAACCAACCTCATGGTTAATTCACATCAACAGGACTTCTTAGAAAGGAAATATCACCATGGATAGAAATTGGCTGTATCAACCAGGACACATTCTTTTGACCAGGTGTTTTTCAGTTTTGTCTTCCTTCCTCAAAAATGAGAATCACATCTAATATTTCTGTATAACACCAAGCCTCTCTTACAGTTGTCAACATCCTAAGGTTCTTATTTCTTATTAACTAAATAATTTTGAGTAAGACTCTAACTTGCCCTTATAGCAGGTTATAGCTAAGAATATCATCAGTTTCACATAAGAGCCGTACTTTACCTTAAATGATAAAGGAGAAGGAATGACAGCATTAAGGCATAATACATTTGCACCAACATTTGTTTACAAAGTATTCTTTTATAGTTACCTCATCTAGTCCTTACAGAACCTTGCTTATGTAGTCATTATTATCCCCCATTTTACAGAGGAAGCAATTGAGGCTCAGAGATTCTGTGACTGCTCAAGGCAAAGGCAGGCTCCAGTCTTCTTGCCCTGAATCCACTCTTTCCATGGGATTGAAGCATGACTTATTGCAACACATATTTCTAGGTGGAATATATGCAGAGTCGATATAACATCAAACAACCTTTAAGAAGCAGCTGTTAAGAGTGGATGGGGAAAAACGTATTATAAGACCCAGCCAAGAATTACAGTGAAAACTTAGAAATTCAGAGCCACAAAGTCTGGAAGACAGCACACACCGCACATAACACAGCCTGAAGAGAGCTTACTGGGTGGATTTTATAAATTGTCCAAACTTACTTGAAAATACATTGAAATTATCAACCATTTTAATTGAAGACTTGCCAAACAAAGCTACAAAGGGCAGGGTGACCACCAGCAAAACAATTACCTGTCACCAAAGAGTTTCATTAGGAAATGAAGGAGGTAGACTGGCTGATCTCTGAATTCAGTTTTAGCTCCATACTTGTATAATCAATCAATAAAGCACACCTGAATGCAAGGATGTTCTCCATTAAAAGCAAGGTGGAAAATAAGTGGGAACTGTGTTTTTCAAGTGTACTCTGGTACACTTGAAAAGACAGTTTACCAATAGGTGAAACACTATGCCCTTGAGTGGTGGAATTACAAGGGCTCTTCTCTTCCTTCTCTTTCTTCTTTTCTTCCTCTTCATAATTGTCTTTATTTTCCATATTTCAATAATATGCATTTATTACTTTTATAAATCACAACACCCTTTAGAAATAAAGGCTTAGTTGATAAGTCTAGGTGGAAATAATGGTAAGACTCTCAGGATTCCCATTTTTTGTGTGCCTCATGAAAGCCTGAAGTCTTCAGAAATATCTTTTCTACTAGGAAGACTATTCGTCTCAAGTCCAGCTTCCACTCTGGTATTTAAGACAAGCTTGCTACTTTCAGCATTTCTAAGCCATTTGTGATATTTCTACTAATAAATGTATGAAAAAATGCAATAAGTAATAAACATGGTGATAAACTGTTTATACAGAGAACATCAAGTACAACTATTAAAAGCAGTTGGTATGGGAGGAAATTTAGGAAAAGAAGCTGTGGAGTCTATTCCTGCCATAGAAATAGAGGGTCTAGATTCTAACCACCCAAATGCAAACCGCACACTCGAAGCAGAACATTTAAACTTGTTTACAAGTGCTCATAAGGAACTAAACTTTAAAAGAGCCTTTGATGAACCTTGGCTTGGCTTGGCTTTCTCAGGTCTAATAGAGTGGCATCTGGGGTTTGTTTGTGCAGATTGGGATAAGGAACTATTTACATTTCAAATACATATTTTCTTTTGGAGGAATCAACTTCAGATGGTTTGGAAGTTTTATTTGGAGACCTGGCCAGAAGGCTGAGTTTTCAACCATTGTCCCAGTTTTGATTGTCATAACATGGTGGTGTTTCCACAGGCATGTAGTATCTGGGGTAACCAGAGGAGCCAAACTTCATGCAAGGCACAGTCACACACAACCAAGAATTGTCCCACCCAAAATGCCAATGGTGCCTCCAGTTGATACACATTGAATCCCAACCTGACCTTGAATGTGCTGAATTGATCATCAGAGTCAAGAAGCAGGCTCCATTCTCTTCTGTCACTTAGCAATAACTAAGGGTAGAATTTTATGGCTGTTGGTTATAACATGAGGCCCAAGGCCAAAAACAGTCTAAAGTCCTATAAAAGATAAACAATAACATGCGAGTACCTATCAGATTATTGTGAGCAATGTGAAGAGACTTTTTTCCGTTTCGTCTAAAAACTCAGAGAACACCTCATTTGGTTCCAGTTGTGATTGTGTGTATAAAAGATCTTTTTAAATTGTAAAGCAGTATATAAATAAGGCATCATACTTCTTATTCAATCCAGATCCTCAATCCTGTTCCTTCAAATGAAGACATACATTCTACCACAAACAGAATTGGAAGGACATTATCTAGCCTAAGTTTCTCAGAACACAATAATTATTATACACTGGGGTTGGGGAGGCACATGAATTTGGCATGGTCATATGTGCTACCAACTTTGATGTTTAGACTCACCAATCAGTAAGGCAAATATTATATCCCTAGGGAAAAATGGGAAGAGTCATGAACAAGGAGCTTTCTAAAGATTTGCAAATTGGCAGATAAATGTATGAAAAAGTTTTTAATGTCATTAGTAATCAGAAAGTTCTGATTAAAATAATTAAGATGTTTAGGCTTATCAGCGAGATTAGAAATGAAGTGGCTGGACTAACAGCCCTCTCTCTTGCCTTCCCCCAATAAAAAGAGAGAAGAACTAGAGCCTTGGCTAAAAAAAAGTCCTTGCTAGAATGTTTTCACAGAGTGTCTTTGTTTATGCAAAGAAAGGGACATTAAAGAGAATGTAGATCTTTTCCTGTTCCTCCAGACCCTAAGGTGAATCATGTGGAAACAGATATTAAAAAAAAAAAAAAAACATTTCCCTGTGCAAAAAGAGAGAAGCAATGTGGACATAATTAACAGCAGTGAATTATATATTTGAATGTTGTTAAAAGGGGGAAATGTTAGGGTGTATGTAAGTTAGTAGAGTAAACACTATATAAAAATCCATGGAACTGCACAGCACGGTGAACCCTAAGTTTAACCATGGACTATAGTTAATAGTACAATTATAAAAATGTGCTTTTGTTAATTGTAACAAATGTTCCACACCAATGCAAGGTGTTAATAATAGGGTGTATATGGAAATCCGGTATTGTATGCATGATTATTCTGTAAACCACAACTCCTGTAATAAAGAGAGAGAGAGAGAGCGAAAGCAGCTTGCAATTATAAAACAAGAAATCAATTCATCTTCTCTAGAAGCTTAGACTATTCTTTAAGTTAAGAATTAAAGCTTAACCCTGCTGGGTTTAACAGGAATAACAGCAAAGAAATAGAGCTACAGCTGGCTCCCCGGTGTGGATCACAAGGACACAACGCCAGAGAAGGGGGTCCTCACCCACCCTGGCCTACTTAGAGACTTGCTCACCAAACCCTTCTGGGAGAAAGACTTAAGGTCTTTCTTAGCCACTTGCCCTTTGGACTTTGAATAAAGTCTTACTTAACACATTATTTTATTTTCCCCTCCCCTTGTTTAAGTTCCCTTTTAAAACTGCCTGGGTTCTTCAATTAAGAAAGCTGCAAATAGCTGAACCGCTGGTGTGGTGGTTTGTGGGAGTACAGGTAAGGGGTCTGCCGTAGGACCTGGGCAGGGAGCAGCAGCCTGTCTAGGGGACTGTGTCCTCCAGGTTCAGGCAAGGGCCAAGGGTAGAGAGCCCCCCCACCCCACCCCCACCCCAGATTCTAAACTCCCTGTCAGCAGTGACTGGGTCTTCTCTGTTTTTTTTTCCTTCTTCAGCATTAGGCTCAAAGCCTTATCCATAAGCAATGCTCAATCGACATTGTCAGTCAAATGATGCCAGGATACTTTCATTCCCAAGGGCTTAATCTCCCTCAGACCCACTTTGGTGATAACTATCTAGTGGCATTTTCCTCTAAGTAATAACAAAAACTCTTTTTTCCTCCAGATGTTTTCCTTCTACCAGGAGTTTAGTAAAACATTTTATTAACTAAAATACCTCAGTGATGGGTTACAAATGGCCCTGGGGACAGAAGTGGGAAAGCTCCCTGACAAAAACATCCCATCCCCGTTTCTTCAGGGGTGAATCACAGGAGGCCCATTTTCTGCCAGAACACCTTACATCACTTGTGGAGTGTAAGGCTGTGTTTCATTAGGAGATCACTGGGAATTTCTGTCAGTCTGGATTCTGGTCAGGCCCCAGAAGCCAAGTGCTGATGGTGGGTGAGACACTTCATGCCCAGCTCGCCTGTAATAAAAGAAAACAGCTGTGTTTGTAGTAAACAAGTGGACCTCATTAACGTAACGGCAAAGTAGTCACTGGATAAAAAGTAAGTTCTGTCCCTTTACAGGAGGCAAGGAGATGGGTCTGTCAGGGGAATGCTCTTTAAGCAGGGCCTAGAGATTTGGAGAAGTTGCAAAATTCTCTTCATTACTATCAGTTCCCTAGGGTCCCAAAAACTTTAACAATGACACATCAAGTGGCTTCAGGGCCATTTGGTTCTGAGAAATAAGTAAAATCCCCTGATGTGATATTTTCCTTTAGCCATTAGCCAGGAGCACAGGCTTGGCTCCAGATGTTTAGAACTACCATCAGGATGGATCGATCTCAGCCTGGGAGGACATTTTTCAACTACCGAGAGGGGAAAACAGATTCACATTCCAACGCTGTACATCAGAATGACTCAAGGTATGCCAAGAATCTTCCATGACATCTGTTACAATCTGCTACTGCTTAATAAATGGTTCCCCTTTGGCCCCCTCGGCGAGCACCCTTCCCTCTCAGTACCATAGAGCAGGGCAAGAGGAAGGCCAGCAGCCCTAAGTCTGCAATCAGGACTGAACTGCGAAAGTTTGCTTCTCACTGACTCTGTCACCTATTCCATCCAATGCTCAAAAATGTCTCAAAGATATGCCTTTTGTCCCTGCCATCTCCCTGGCCTGGGTTGCTGGAATAACCTCAGAAAACCCCCACACCCTCTCCAAATCAACCTTCTTGCCTGCTCCAAATCAACCCACATATCACATTTTCCTTTAAGAAAAAAATTTATGCAATTCATTATGACCCTTCCCAACTCAATAATAATAATAATAACAATAATTAAAAGCAGTGCTTGTAGATTAAAGTCCCAATGCTTCACCACAACTCCTAGCCTCGCCCCCCCCTTCCTATCTTAAATGCCTGCCCACAAGCTATTAGGGTGGATTACTAGACAGAATGCACGTCAATGCAGCAAACCTGGTACTTCAGGACAGCCTAAAGTGAGACCGGATCCCTTTAGGCTTTGGTGGGCTGTGCAGGCCTCAGCAAAGGCGGGGGTCTTCTGCAAGCCTGGACACAAGTAAAGATGGTGTGAAGGGGAGGGCCATGAATAGGACCCTGAGCAGTCTGGACAAGGACAAAGGTTGAATCAAAGGTGAGTGGGAAGTAGGAGAGGGCTGAGCCAAGTGGCAGGTGAAGCCCCACAGGCAGCCTCAGCATGCAGCTGCCTGCATCTGAGGGAACCTGGGTATGTGCCATAGGCGTCTCAGCAGAAGCCAGTGAATCACAAAGGCAGCTAGGGTAAGAATTCAGTTCTAGATAAAATACGGTCTTCCCCAGCCCTTTAGGCTGTTGTTTCTCACTCAGGTCTGCAAAGCGGCTGAGTTCTGCCTGTGCTACAGAGCACTCTCAAGGTTTTAGATTTAACTCTTCAGCGCCAGGACTAGGCAGGCAGCACTAGACGGGCAGCACAGACTTTCATTCTGCATTTCCAAGGAAGAAAGCTGTGGCAGGGCCAAACTCCAGCTTACGGATATTTCTAGAGTCACCCACTTGTACAAGGTATCAAGTTGGCTCTGAATTTAATCACACAGGAGGAGGAAGCCTTCTCCAAGAGGTAGGTTTTACAAGCCTAAGCAGTTTCATAGCAAGAGGTAGTAGAAACCACCAGTGTGGTACAGGACCAAAAACAGCTTTGCACAAGAGAGAATGGTGGGGCCACCACTGCAAATTTCTCAACTTTGCAAGTAGGCGGCAATGGTCTCAAATGCCACTTCCTAAGGGCAGAAGCAGGATGGATTTCCCCCAAGCATGGTAAATACATATTGCCAATACTGATGAAAATTTTCTCCCAGTTGATTTTAAGTTCATTAATTGTGAACACTGGGCAACTGGCATTGATTGGCATCCTGGTGAAACTAAAACCAATTTTTGTTACTGTTTTTGGTAGGCTGGTTGGTTGGCACTTTGCTTTGTTTTGTCTCGTCTACACTCCTTGCTTCAGATATGATTGGGTTTCTGCCATGACCTTTGGCAATACTACATGCAAGGTTCTGGGAATATAATTTTGCCTGGATGACTGGCTAACATTGTTGGGGGTGGGATTAGTGTTGTGAGGTTCCTATGGACATTTGGGGCTCTTTTTAAAAGATTCTCAGAGAATTGGCATAAGAGATTCTTAGACACTGAACCAGCTGCACTCATTCATGACAGGGGTCTAGAACCTCTCTACTGAAGACTGAGCAGAATGAGAAATTGGGTGATACTGTCATTTCTTTTATACTCCAGGGGCAAGAGAATATGGTTTTGGACATTAGTTTCTTTTGATTTGGGGTCTTTAATTTCTCTCAAGGAATTTTATAAGGTGAGATGTTTACATCCATATTTGGGACATCTCTATGTTTTTGTGGACAGAACTGAACTATTACCGGCTTTAAAGGCAAAAGATTTATGCTAATTTTTATTAGTGGATCAATTTAATCGTCCCATTAAATCTCAATGAAGCCTCAATAGGCAATGTCAGACTACAAGGCTAGAAAATTTGGTATGAGAATTAGAAGATGGAATATTTTCACCCTTGTACATGAAGAGTCTTTAAGTTTTTTTAGTTAATATACGTTTTAACCCATTTCTGTACTTTCTAGATCAAAATCTATATTGTCTACCAGTGGTCCCAGAATGATACCTAAAGGAACAGCGGTTGGTATTGAGGGTTGGCTCAGGACTGCCCTGAAAGACAGCAGCTCATCTCACCCAGGGGGATAGCCATGCCCCCAATTAATCTTGAACTTGGTGGTTCAGGCCAATAGGTAAGAGGGCAGGGAAATCTTACGGGGGATATTTCTTCCATACTCCTGGTATTTCCTACGGATGGAGGGAGCTCCTCTGTTATGAGAATTGTCACCTCTTGCTATCACTTTCCTCTCTCAAAGCAGGTGAGATGCAGTGATTTTTGTGATTAGCAAATTTGGGAAGTATACCCAGCTCAGTTTCTTCCTCTCTTAGAAGTGAGCTTCCTATGGACATCACCCATTGGGCTACTCCCCCAGGGGTCATTTAGCAGTCCTTTTGGCTCTCACACTGAACTAGAATCTTCGATTTATACTTTATTAGAAATACAAGTGGTATCTTAATTCCTCATCTGTGACTCCTTGGTTTTATTTCTCAATTTTTTCAGCCCTGAGGAGGATGCAGCACTGTTGATTGGGCCTTCTACTACTCTTCTAACACTACCATCCACTACAGCCATGCCTATTGTTGATTCTAAGCCTTTTATTAGGTGGTTCCACCTTCCTCAGTCTTTCCTCCTCGTTTTCCAATTCCTCAAGGCTCAACAACTCCACAAATCCCTTTCTAAACATTCCCATTCTCTGTATCTCATCTACTTTCCAATCTAGCACTCATGTTAATGCAGAGCTATTTCACATGGCTTTGTCTTATTTTCCCAGGAGGGCAACTTCTGGAGAAACTGAAGTCTTGTCTTATATTTATTGTATAATGTCTCCATCTTTGTAGCACCCAACATTACAGTATGCATGTAAAAGTACTTGATGATAATTTTCTTAAAGAAATGAGTATTATCTCTTCATTTCTCTGGTAATTAAAAAGGCTAAAAGGTTTCCTTTCTATTTTAACAGAATGATAATGATTTCAGAAATTTGAATGTTTGGACCACAAAAGACAAAACTTCTTAAGGGTAATGTGTATAAATTGTATGTAAGAAGTCAGTGGAATTATATATTTCTATGAACTAAACCTCAGAAAAGTTTTGGCATTCAATATGCCTACTATATGCCTGACACCATTCTAGGGAATTCAAAGAAGACAATAAGGACCTGGCTCTTAAGGAGACTGCCCTCAAAACTAATGAGATCTGAAAGTGTGGCCCTAAGACCATCTCATCAGAATCACCAACATTGTAAAACATTCAAACTCTCAGACTCATGGGTACCAGAACCCACTGAATCAGTATCTTTGGGAGTGGGCCCAGTAATCCCTTATTTAATGTGTTCCCGAGGTGGTTCTTAGGCATGCAGAGAATCACTGCTGATGAGGAAAATAGAGACAAGTAAGCACTGTGATTGAGTTATGAACAGGACATTAAGAAGCACAAGGAAGAGCATCTGATCTAGGTTAGGCTTAAAGGGAAGCAGAGAAGTCATCCCTTGATGTCTGAGCAGAGATTAATGACAGATAAAGATGACAAAAAGGGGAAGGTAGTTCCAGGAAGAAGTGGAACTTTTCTTTTCAATTTTATCTGTAGTAGTTCTTACTCAAAGAAATTTATCCAACAGGATGTTGTCATTGTTAACATTACCACCTGCCATCTAGATAATACCCTTTCATGTGATTCTCCCAACAGCCCTCCAAGACAAGCAAAGCTGATATGTTTTAACCTATTTCATAGATAGAGAAACTGAGATTAATGTATCTAATGTCAAACACCTGGCCTGGACTCAGTAAGATGTTGTAACCCCAATACCTGTGCCTTTTATTTCTCTGTGACATGGTATCTCTTAAAAGAATTTATTCCAGCTTTAAAGTACATTCTACCACTCATCCTCCCTGTTCCAATTAAGGTTTTAAAAAAAGGATTCATGCACACTAAGTTATCTTTGATGCCCACCCAAGTTCTAATATTCCACAGGTCTGTGAAAATTTTTAAAACCGTATTAAAGATTTAATACTGATCATCATTAGTAGGTTTGTTCATGAGACATTGCCCTCCAGATTAGTTTCCAAGCATATGTTTATTTTCAGACAAAAGCCCTTGTTAAATTGGGAAACACCAGCTGGGAAAAACATCACAAATTAATGTTATGATTCAACTAAGAATGCAAATAAAAGGAAAAGGCCACCATGACTGAATATTGTGACATGACATTATGTCATATGAATATTATTCAAATACCAGTAAACTTTTAAAAGGAAAATGTTTAGCTACTCATAGAATTAGTTCTGGTTTTGAAATTATTATTGGACTCAAGATGCAGCCTTTATTAGTTTGACTTATGTTTGGCCTAACAAATGAATAGTGTAGAAGACATATCCAGATCTGTCTTACAAACAGTATTTTTATTTGCTTCAGGTGTGACTATTTCTAATTCTGATTTATATCAACAAAGAGATCTTTACACTTTGGAGGTTGGGAGAAAGAAAGCAGGATAAGGTATACAATTCAATATACTTTACTGAAAACCTTGGCTCAATTGACTTGGTCAATAAGGAATTTATTATTTCACATAGTAAGTCAAAATACAAAATAGTTCCAGGACTGATTGATTTAGCAGCTCACTGGCACCATTAAGGACAAGGTCTTTCTCTTTTATTCTCAGCTGTCTTCAGCAAATTCACCTCATCCTCAAGAAGTCATAGCTTCCAGACACTATATCTTCATGACAATGGCCAATCAGACAAGAAACTATTTCTTCTCATGTGTCTCGTCTTATCAATGGGCTAAACCTTTCCCAGAAGTACTCCAGAAGATATTCCTTCTCATGTCATTGACCAGAAGTGTGTCAGATCCCCTTGCCAACAAACCAATCACTAGCAAGGGAAAAGAGGCCCCTGTAATTGTCTCAGACTTGTGGTTCTCCTGGGGGCTGCTACCACACACTCCCCACATACCATCACATGCCTTCCTACCCCTGCTCACATGGACATCTAGCAATGTTTGAGTGGTTTTTGTTATCACTTGGTGAGGGATTCTTTTGGAATTTTGAGGGCAGAAGCTAGCAATGCTAAATGTCCTGCAATACATGAAACAGTCTCGCAAAACAAAGAATTAGCCTACCAGTAAACTTTAGTATATCCACCTTTCGCCTTTGAAAATCGTCAGCACTCACCCGTGGGGCTGGAACAGGGCCTGCCTCCCCTAAACCACATAGTCTCATGGAAAAGGGTGGATCCTGGAACAAAATCAGGATTCTTCTGGGTGGGCAGACCATTTGGGTCTGCCGTGGTGCACCACCCAGTGAGACCAGTAAGACAGTGAGAGTAGTAGAGGTGAATTCCCTTTCTTCCTGAGCTTTTCGAGTCACCCTTCAAAAGTCTTGCAGAATAGTTTTTACAGAATTATATAACAATCAGTACATCAAACGTGATACCAGTAGGAAAGTCAATGTTCAGGTCAAATGAAAGGATGGGCATCATGACCTGTTCACAGTTAGTCCCTACTATTTTGACAGGAATGATAATTATCAGTGCCATGTTTTATTCCTAGTTGTGAAACAGCAAGTTATGTTCCTCCCTAAATGGTTACAAGGAGAAATATATTTTATTTATCTGCCAGTGCCAACTTTTTTCCATTAAAACAACGAAGAACTGTAAGGGTTGGCTACGGGATTTGCAATACACCTGACAGACAACAGGGGTGCACAGAGGAGGTGGGTGGGGAAAGCTACACCTGGCTGGTAGAACTATCAAATTTTGTTCTGATTCATGAGGTGGAGGGGGGAGGGGAGATATGCTAAACTCTCCCAGTTCTCTTTGTTTTCCTCTTCTTCATCCGTTCTACCTCTTGAATGGATTACTGGACTATAGAGATGAAAGATTCCAGTTATGAAAATAAAATCATATTGTCTTTAAATATCTGAAGACCAGTCATGTGAAAGGGAGATGGGACATTTTTCTATGGCTCCAATGGTTTAGGGCAGGATAAATGAGTGTCTCCTTATAGGAGACAATTTTCTAGCAGCCAAAGCTTTCTAAAGATGGAATGATAAACCTTGGGAAAGAGTGATTTCATAGGTTTAGCAACCTCTTATAAGAGAGGGTTAAAGGTTGAGGTGCCAGGTACCTTTTAACCCTTAAAAAAAAAAAAAAAGGTGTTTTGGGGCAACCCATCCCCACTCTCCACTCCCACAGTCTGACCCCATATTTCAGAGAGAATTTCATCAGTTTTGTGCAATCCAAATCCAAAAGATAATGCTAATGTATATCACTTTAAACTAGTAGCACATTATAGTAGGACTGAAAAGTTTAGCTATTTAAGGAGGAAGGGGAGGTTAAAATGTCCTGCTCACATTCAAACTGGTGTTCAAGCAACTTTCACTATCATATGATAAATAGAGAAGTGTAAAATATGTTAAGAAAATTCTTCACAAATCAAACCCAACTTTGTTCAAATATTCTGCCTAACCCAGACTTTGGGAACCCATCCAAAACTCTTCCATCTCCAGTGCAGTTCCAAAGCATCCATATTTTACAGCCTTCAGTAATTTTCAGCTTCTTTGGTCAGTTGTTAAAAGCATCACCTCATATATTTGAAATACTCCCTTAGAAATCCAGATATTTCATATCTCAATAAATCTATCTACATAGATAGGCATGTAGATCATATGATTCATCTTTAAATGTGATTAAGTGGTTTTTTTCCGTTAGAAAAGTTATAGGTTTATAGAAAAATCATACAGAAAATACAGTGTTTTCATATACCTCCCCCCTATTATTAACACTTTGCATTAATGTGGTACATTTGCTACAACTGATGACAGAATATTTTTATAGTTGTACTATTAACTATAGTCCATGGATTAAGTAAATTTTCAGTGTTACAGATAAAAAATATAACAATATATAAATATAGCACCAAATGTTCATCAGTGATAGTTTTACTAACGGGTTATAAATTCATTTATCCATTTCCTACTTAAGTGGCAAAGACATTAAATATTCTCCTTTCTAAGTATACAAACAATCCCAGAAGAGAAAATGATAAGTAGATTCAGGAAAAATAGGTAAGATTTAGACATTACCAAGGTCAAGCATTTATTATTTATGAAATTGACAAATATTTAGACACTTGATCAACATTTTAAATTATAACAAATATAAATATTTATGTGGTCAATATATCTGGAAGTTTCATTTATTTTTAAAATGACACTTGCCAAATCAATTTCATCAACTTCAAGAAAATCTATTACTTATGCTTCAAAACTACTCTTGCTGAATTTATGATTAAAAAAGAAATCTATTTCAAGCTCTGTCTGCCAAAAAGATCTAGAGGCAAATACACCCCAGTAGCAGTAGGCCCACCTTGAGTTCTATATGCCATTTTCAACTAAAGGGAGAATGGCTGATCGCAGAGAAAGTTTAAGTTAAATTTGGAATATCTTATTGTGTCAGCAAGTAAGGCACAGACAAAAATAATGGAGACATATCAAAAAATACAGGAGCCAGCCTGGCAGCATTCCCACTGCCCAAACTTGAGAGAATTTTAGCATCAAAATGAATAATAATAGTGATGGATTATAACACATTTAAATGGACTAAAGTAAACTTATTATTATTCTATTATAGACTTATTATTATCCTAGCAATGGAAAAACTTTTGTCATTGATATAAAGGCAGTTGTCACCAGAGGTTCTGAGGAGAAGGAGAGGGAAGAATAGGTGTAACATGGGAGCATTTTTGGAACATTGGAATTGTCCTGCATGACATTGCAATGACGAATACAGGCCATTATATATTTTGTCATAATCTATAAAATTGTGTGGGGTAGAGTGTAAATAATATATATTTACACTTAGCACCCAGATTTTGATCTCTAATACTATTTTCTACTAAAATGAACCAGAAATCCTTGAAGACTATA
Organism: Cabassous unicinctus; assembly: GCA_029593785.1. Taxonomy (NCBI): domain Eukaryota; kingdom Metazoa; phylum Chordata; class Mammalia; order Cingulata; family Chlamyphoridae; genus Cabassous; species Cabassous unicinctus. The sequence continues at coordinate 8,909 of JAQZBX010042190.1, read as the reverse complement.
TGATTCCCTGGATTTTCTTGGGCCTGGAACTTTCTACTACTGCAAAAAAGCAAGAATTCTTTCCAACATACCTGAGGTAGAGGTCATGGGACAAAGGAATCACCTTCAAAGGAGATCCCACCAGGCAACTGTGGCAATTTGCACATCAAAAATAAACCAAAATTTTGTGAAAATAAATGATTTCAAATGAGGTGAGGTTTGCAAAAAGAAAGACATAACTGAGTTTCTAATAAAGTTCAAGGAAAATGTGTATTGATCAACTAAACTTATATGTGCATTTCATTCAAGTTTTGGACAACACTAAATATTATCAGTTTAAAAAATCCAAGAAAATGATTATGTACATGACTGGGTATTTGGTGATATTTTTAAAGTTGTTAAATTTCTTAGGTGTGATAATTGCATTGTCTTAAAAGAGTCCTTGTAATTTAGAAATAGATTCTGAAATATTTTCAAATAAATGATATGATACCTGCAATTTCCTTCAAAATAATATGAGAATATATTTGATAAGGGACTAGTATCCAAAATATATTTAGAACTTTTAAAACTCAACAAACACAAATGACCCAATTTTTTTTTTTTTAAAGTTCAAGGGTTTGAATAGACATTTCTCCAAAGAAGATATACAAATGACGAATACACACATGAAAAGATACTCGGCATCATTATTCATTAGGGAAATGCAAATCCAAACTACAATGAGATGCTGCTTTATACCCACTAGGATGGCTATAATCAAAATCAAAAGGAGACAATAGCAAGTGTTGGCAAGGATGTGTAGAAATTGGAACCCTTGTACATTGCTGGTGGGAATGTGAAACAGCTGCCAGACTGGCAGTTCCTCAAAAAGTTAAACTGTATCACCCCAGTTATTATATGACCCAGAAATTCCACTCCTGGATATATAGTCAAAAGAACTGAAAATGTATGTCCATGCAAAAACTTGTTCACATTAGCATAATTCATAGCAGTCAAAATGAAAACAGCCCAAAGTTCTAGCAAATGACAACTGGATAAACAAAATGTGGTATATCCATACAATGGAATGTTATTTGGCCATAAAAAGTAATGAAGTACTGATTCACACTATGACATGGATGAACCTTGAAAACATTTATTAAGTGAAAGAAGCCAGACACAAAAGGACACAGATTGTGTGATTCACTTTATATGAAATATTCAGAATAGGCAAATCTACAGAGACGGAAAGTAGATTAGTAGTTGCCAGGGGCTGGGGAGGGAGGGACTAGGGAATGAATGCTAATTGGTATGGGGCTTCATTTTGGGATGATAAAAATATTCTGGAATTATATAGTGGTGATGGTTGTACAACTTTATAAATATACTTTAAAAAATGTTAAATTATATACTTTAAAGGGGTGAATTTTATGACATGTGAATTATATTTAAGTAAGAAAATTAAAATTAATAATAATATGGAGAGGAAAAAAGTAATTATATAGATTAAACAAAATTGACCGTGAATTTATAATTTTTGGAGCTGGATGGTAGGTGCAGGGTGTACCTGATATTATTCTGGCTACTTTTATCTATGCTTGAAATTTTCCATAATAAAAAATTTATTTAAGATTATTGCAATCTAGACGGAGTATGCAAAAGTCTACCAACTCAAACTGCACTATTACAAATAAATCTGCTATGAAAATAATTATACAAAAAAAATAACAAAAGATGTTACAGTAAAATATGGAGGTATTGATGTTGTGGGATGTGCAGGAAATGCAAATAAATCAATAAGAAGGTAGAAAATACCTGGCCATAAGAAAGGGCCTATATTGAAAAATATCAGATTGGATCAAATAATTCTTAAAAGTGCACCCAGGTGCCATAGTCCAATCTCAAATCCCAACCAAGTAACTTTTCAGCTTGAAATGGTAATTCTGCTCTTCTTGGTTGTGTAGGTAGCCTTGAAACCCCAGCAAGGGATAAAATGGAGATAGTGAAGGAATTAATCAATCTCAGTTATTAATTTCAGGAGGGTGTTGGTGGGTTATGTACTGGTGTTCATAAATTTTTGAATCATCTGTATTGCTTTAAGCATATTTTGTGCTCTAAGAATTTTTGAAACACTAAACATGATCTGATATACTATGTGTATGACGTTTATAAGCTTGATTTATAACATTTATAAGATAGATTATGCTTGTTCAATACATGACTATCTTTCACATGTGCGAAAGAATCAGTTATTTTAAATTGCAATTGTATCTTGAAATAACTAAGAGAATTTACTCAAGCATATAAATGGCATTAAATATTTAAAAGCACTTTATGTATCAAATTTGCAATGCAAATTAAATATTACTCAAAGAACAATTCTAAATGTATGATAACACATGCCAAAAAAAAACATTAAATTCATTAGTAAAACAGCAAGATTTATAAAGGGAGCTTAAAGACATAAGAAAAATAAAGATTTTTCATTTACAATTTTAATAAAATTGAATAATAATTAACATACAAGCAAATTGTATACTCTCTTCTCTGCAAAAAAAAAAAGTTCTTTTCATACATTTGAAACTCAGTTAATAACATTATTTTTAGCTCTTACCTGTTGTGCTTTGCATTGCATTTATATAGTGTATGTGTCTCACTTCCTGGGCGAAACTTTAATTTTCTGGAAGACACAAATCATGCCTTTCTCATCATTTATCCCAACAAATCTAACAAAATACTTTGCACATGAAGCAGTGTGTTATATAAACGTGTGCGCGCATACCATAATATACAATTAAAAGGGATTTTTCCCATATTAAGCACTCAATAAATTTTTAATAATGATAACATAATACTTAATCTTTGGCAATAAAAAGTGGTTCATCTTAATGTATTCACTTTCTCCTATATGTCAAAGTCTAGATTTTCAATATCACTATTTATACTACAAATGCATAATGAAAACATCAGCCTGCATGAGGACTGCGTCTGATCAACCTAAAGCAGGCATCATTTCCTAGAGAGGTATCAACCCTATTTTCAAGAAAGACAGGAGTTCTGCACTAATAGATTTGGCAAGTTTAACATCCAATCCAAAAATACAGTTTTTATTTTTGAACTAAGCTTAGTTCTTTGATATTATATTTTAGAAACCCTTGGCTTCGTTAGGATTTCCTAACTTCTGAAACAAGCCCCAAAATGGCCAATTTTAAACAATCAGGGAGAATCCCATCATTCTTGGATAAAACAGTTTGGAAAGAATAACTGTTTTTAAGATTTTAAGTATAAATTAGACCCTTACCAACTTGAAGATTCTATATTACATGAATGAAAAACATAGGGATTCTTTTTCTCCTTTAGGGAGAAGAGAATTTGGTTAGAATTCTGGATTTTATTTCACCTTGGACCTCTGAAATGTTGAACTGATCCTCTAAACTTTGGGTTCATCATTTAAATAAATGTGGCACGTGTTATTTAGAAAGAGCTATCTTGTCTTGGAAACAGCACTGAAAGATTCTTTTTCCTATTTAATAGAAATGTAATTATTTACTTTAAAGGTGCAAGATATTTTTTTAATTTTGATTTATCTTACTATTGAGTTCCTCGTAATTGAAATGTGTGTGGTCATTTTATTCCTCACTTTTTCCCTATAAAAAGTAGGGAAACTTTACAAATTAGAAATAATGCCCTGCAGGCAAAAAAAAAAATCTTTTTACTTGTATAAAGTTCTAATTTCATTTCCAAAGTTCCAATTATTTGGAATAATTCACAATATTTCCCCCTCTGATATCATTCCTAAGTTTTGAGCATTAAAGGAGCCAAATATAAATTTGACAAAGACTCTTTCTTGGAACTTGAACAATATATATTCAATACATTAAAGAGAGATATGGCTGGAAAAGAATGAAGTCAATTCAAGAGATAGAGCATAGGTCCCTGTGCCTGTTCCTGCCCTGTTCCTGCCTTCTGCGCCCTGCTCTCGCCGTTTTCCCCTGTCGTGATGGCCATGCAAGTAAAACCTGGGCGTTTATCTATAATGGGGAATTGTAGTCTGTAAATCGGCCCTCTTTATCACTCTTCAGCCCCTTCCTCTCTACCTGAGACCCATGATCTGTTTTTTCTCCCATTTCTCTTCCCTCCCTACCTTAATAAATTACTAGCCTAACTAAAGAAAAAAAGAGAGAGATCGCATATAACTGTATGTAACTGTATGTTACAGTTACTATAGATAAGTGTAAAAATAATCTGTCATCATATTATTTTATTTAAGAAGCATGTATAAAAAATTCTTTATGATGAATTTAAATAATTGAATATCGAGTTTAGAACATATACACTTGATTATGTTTGCCTTGATAACAGCCCATACATCTCTATTCTTTCCTTAATATACGGGATCACAAGGCACTTTAGTTCTCTCTAGAAGCCAATCTAGAAACAATATGCTTTAACATAAGAAGAATTATAAACCATGTCTTAAGGGAAACATTAAAATGTAAGTATTCTAACTCTATTCTAGCATTTCTGTTAGCTAATCCTGTTACCTCCTATGTGCCGTTGTACTCTAAAGTAGTATGCATGGCAAAAGATAGGCGCATCTCTACAGGTGTGAGCTCACCAACCTCTTTAGTTGTTTACCAAATCTCACAACTTTATACAAGTTAAAATGAACACCTAAGGCAGAGTTGAAAGGGAAAAAGAATCACAAAGATAAGCTTAAGAGAAGGACAGAGTTGGACAGAGAAAGGAAAAGTCCCAACCATTTTCCTGGAGAATATTTTATGGACTAATTTTATGCCACCACCTGGAAGAATCCACTGCCTCTGTGAATCTTGAGCCATCCACTCCCCCTCACACACCACTTCCATATTACCCATTAATGCATGTTATGGAACACTTTGTCCTAAAATAATATTCCTGCAGGTACCAACTACAAAGGAAACAAATCCTCATCTAAGCCTCTCTGCCTTACCACCTCCTTATGACGTCTACTGTCGATCCTTGGTTGGCCAAACCTACTGTTCTCTGAACACTTCCAATCTCAGATAAAATACATAACTCTTCCTTTCCCATACTGATTTCAATTTTTGTTCATATCCTGAACATAAGGTACAACTCTAGATTTCTTATCCCCTCTTCATAATTCCCATCACAGCACTAACTGTTCCCTAGTCACATTCACATTACCTTGAAAACCCAGAAATCCACCCAGTCAGCTAATAAGATCCTTGATGAATGGTGATTAGTGGAAGGAAGAAAAGACAATAGAGCCAATGGACTATGCAAGTCCAAATGAAGAACACAGGGAAGACTCTGAAAAGCATTTGAGCCAGGATAGTTAGAGATGAAAACACAAAATGACAATACTAGATTCAAAAACAAAACCTAAGAAATACATATAAGCCTAAAGCAGAGATCTCCAAAGCATCCTAAAGATGACTGTTAAGGGCAATGCAACTAATTCCCATCAGTTCTGCATTCCATGTGTTGTCATTCATGGAGATCATCTATGAGTTCTCCCAGACATGCAGGTGTCTTTACTTAGCTAGAATTCACCATAAAGAAGTTGTTTAGCATTTTGATATTATCCATTCTCCTCACATTTCTCGCTCATTAAAGTCAACTTTTTAGGATTGTCATTTCAACTAGCTAAGGCTCTTGCCTCCCAGATTGATTGTTGGAAACTCTAAGGCTAGTCTCTTCTCCTTCAGGAAATCACCCAAAAATAACTAGGAGAATGAGAACTAGAAAGTTGAGCTCCATTTTTAATAAAATTCAGAGTATTTTATAATCCCAAAACATAATACATGAGGATGGGCTGCCAGATGCATTGAAGGTCAAGCAGAGTTATGGAAAGACAACCAGAGAGGAAGTATTTAGCTAAAGATCTCAAACAACACTGTCAGAGCACAGGTCTCCAGGAATAGTAGGACAACCTTAGAGGGTGTACAGGATGCATTATATTTTAGGAAGCTGTGAGAAGGTAAGTCAGGGTACAGTTTATTATGGACAGTGCTGCAGCTGCCTATCTCAGGAGACTGAGAAAAAATAAAAGTTAAAAGAATTTACCCACACAACCCTGTACAGTAAGGAATTTTACTTGTAGCAGAAATTTTCTAAAACCCTGGAAAATTCCCTAACCCCCCTTTCATATAAATCTCCTATAATTTATACAGTGTAGGAGAACCCTACTCATTCAAGGATGAGGGAAAAAACAAAAAGGAATCATCAGATAAACATCACCAAAATATCCCCCCAAAATGGGGTTGGGGGTGGGGAGGAAGCATTCTAAATGAGACTTGGAAAACAAATGGCAAAGAATACGCACAAGAAAAAATATTTTCATGGAATAGATAAAACAAACTTTATCTGGAAAGCAGATGTGGCTCAAGCACTTGGGCTCCTGTCTACCATATAGGAGGTCCAGGGTTTGATTCCCGGGCCCTCCTGGGGAAGGCAAGCTGGCCTGCACAGCAAGCTGGCCCACATGGAGTGCTGGACCATGCAGAGTGCTGGCCCAAGCGGGAGTACTGGACCGAGCGGAGAGCCATGCAGTAAGATGACACAACAAAAAGAGACACAGAGGAGAGACAATAAGAGACACAGCAAACCAGTAGCTGAGGAGGCGCAAGAGATTGAGCACCTCTCTCCCACTCAGGAAGGTCCCAGGATCAGTTCCTGATGCTGCCTAAAGAGAATACAAGCAGACACAGAAGAACACACAGCAAATGGACACAGCAGACAGCGAGTGCAAAATAACGAGGCAGGGGAATAAATAAATAAATCTTTTTTAAAAAACTTGATTACTTCTATTTGTCTCTAAAACTGGAGTGCAAACCAAAGATGCATGCATTCAAGCAAGTTATGGAGACACTGCAGAAGGATATGAACTGTTAGCTGGCAGAACTCAGGGGAAAAGTGGAAAAATCAAGCTAAAATCTTTATAGAAATGAAAACCAGAACAATAGTGGACACAGGGGCCAGGATTTAAGAAAGTATGCAAAATTAAATAAAGAATAGTGCTTTATTAGAGGGAAAATAATAAATATAGAAGAGAGAAAATAGGGCATAATTGATTCCCCAAAGATAGAAAAATAAAATAAGGCTGGTTCAACATAATAAAATCAATCAGTGTAATACACCACATTAACAAATTGAAGGGAAAAAAACACATGATAATCTCAAGCAATGCAGAACTGGCATTTGACAAAATCCAGCATCCTTTTTTGATAAAAACACTTCAAAAGATAGGAATAGAAGAAAAATTCCTCAATATGATAAAAGGCATATATGAAAAGCCCACAGCCAACATCATACTCAATGGGGAAAGGTTGAAAGCTTTCCCTCTAAGATCGGGAACAAGACAAGGATGCCCACTGTCACCACTGTTATTCAGCATTGTACTAGAAGTTCTAGCTAGGGCAATTAGACAAGAAAAAAAATTTAAAGGCATCCAAATAGGAAAAGAGGAAGTAAAACTCTCACTGTTTGCAGATGACATGATCCTGTATTTAGAAAATCCTGAATTATCCACAAAAAAGCTACTTGAGCAAATAAATGAGTTCAGCAAAGTGGCAGGATACAAGTTCAACATGCAAAAATCAGTAATGTTTTTGTACACTAGAACTGAACAAACTGAGGAAGAAATCAGGGGAAAAATTCCATTTTCAATAGCAACAAAAAGACTCAAATATCTAGGAGTTAATTTAACCAAAGAAGTACAGGACCTATATGCAGAAAACTACAAAACAATCTAAAAGAAATTTTAAAAGACCTAAACAAATGGATAGACATTCCGTGTTCATGGATTGGAAGAATAAATTTCGTGAAGATGTCACTCTTACCCAAACTGATATATAGATTCAATGCAATAACCAATCAAAATCCCAACAGCTTACTTTACAGAATTAGAAAAGGCAATTACCAAATTCATATGAAGGGTAAGTGCATCTGAAGAGCCAAAAGCATTCTAAAAAAAGAAGAGAGACATGGAAGAAATTTCACTGCCTGACCTTGAAACATATTACAAAGCTACAGTGGTCCAAACAGCATGGTACTGGTGTAAAGATAGACACATCGATCAGTGGAATAGAATTGAGAACCCAGAAATAAACCCTCACCTATACAGTCAACTGGTTTTTGACAAACCTACCAAGCCCACGCTACTGGGAAAAAACAGTCTCTTCAACAAAAGGTGTTAGGAGAACTGGATATCATAACCAAAAGAAGAAAGAGGACCCCTATCTCACCCCCTATACAAGAATCAACTCAAAATGGATCAAAGATCTAAATATAAAAGCCAGGACCATTAAACTACTAGAAGAAAATGTAGAGAAACATCTTCAAGACCTTGTAGTAGGTGGTAGTTTCTTGGACCTTACACCCAAAGCACATGTAACAACAACAAAAAAAAGATAAGTGGGACCTCCTCAAAATTAAATACTTTTGCACCTCACAGGACTTTGTCAAAAGGGTGAAAAAGCAGCCAACTCAATGGGAAAAAAATATTTGGAAATCACATATCTGATAAGGGTTTAATATCCAGGATATATAAAGAGATGTTACAACTCAACAATAAAAAGACAAATGACCCAGTTAAAAAATGGGCAAAAGACTTGAATAGACATTTCTCCAAAGAAGAAATACAAATGGCAAAAAAACACACAAAGAAATGCTCAGCATCACTCATGATTAGGGAAATGCAAATCAAAACTACAATGAGATATCATTTCATACCTATCAGAATGGCCACTATTAAAAAGACAGAGAACTACAAGTGTTGGAGAGGATGTGGGGAGATAGGAACACTTCTTCACTGTTGGTGGGAATGCAGAATGGTACAGCCACTGTGCAGGACTGTTTGGCAGTTCCTAAAGAAGTTGAATATACACTTGCCACGTGACCCCACAATACCACTACTGGGTATATACCCAGAAGAACTGAGAGCA
>JAQZBX010042189.1:0-22094 GCA_029593785.1 Cabassous unicinctus | reverse complement strand
AAAGCCAGATAAAGATTCCACAAGAAAAGAAAATTACAGACCAATCTCTCTAATGAACATAGATGCAAAAATTCTCAACAAAATACTTGCAAATCGAATCCAACAGCATATCAAAAGACTTATACATCACGACCAAGTGGGATTTCTTCCTGGTATGCAAGGCTGGTTCAACATAAGAAAATCAATCAATGTAATACACTGCATTAACAAATTGAAGGAAAAAAACCACACGAGCATCTCAATAGATGCAGAAAAGGCATTCGACAAAATCCAGCATCCTTTTTTGATAAAAACACTTCAAAAGATAGGAATAAAAGGAAAATTCTTCAATATGATAAAAGGCATATATGAAAAACCCATAGTCCCAACATCATACTCAATGGGGAAATGTTGAAAGCTTTCCCTCTAAGATCGGGAACAAGACAAGGATGCCCACTGTCACCATCGTTATTCAACATTGTACTAGAAGTTCTAGCTAGGGCAATTAGACAAGACAAAAAAATTAAAGGCGTCCAAATAGGAAAAGAGGAAGTAAAACTCTCACTGTTTGCGGATGACATGATCCTGTATTTAGAAAATACTGAAGTATCCACAACCAAGTTACCTGAACTAATAAATGAGTTCAGCAAAGTGGCAGGATGCAAGATCAACACGCAAAAATCAGTAATGTTTTTGTACACTAGTACTGAACAACCTGAGGAGGAAATCAGGAGGAAAATTCCATTTTCAATAGCAACAAAAAGACTCAAACACCTAGGAGTTAATTTAACCAAAGAAGTACAGGACCTATATGCAGAAAACTATAAAACAATGCTAAAAGAAGTTAAAAAAGAACTAAACAAATGGAAAGACATTCCGTGTTCATGGATTGGAATAATAAATATCGTGAAGATGTCAATCTTGCCCAAACTGATTTATAGATTCAATGGAATACCAATCAAAATCCCAACAGTTTACTTTACAGAATTAGAGAAGGCAATTACCAAATTCATCTGGAAGGGTAAGTGCACCTGAATAGCCAAAAGCATTCTAAAAATAGAAGAGCAATGTGGGAGGAATTTCACTACCTGACCTTGAAACATATTACAAAGCTACAGTGGTCAAAACAGCATGGTATTGGCATAAAGATAGACACATCGAACAGTGGAATAGAATTGAGAACCCAGAAATATACCCTCACCTATACAGTCAACTGGTTTTTGACAAACCTACCAAGCCCACGCTAATGGGAAAAAGCAGTCTCTTCAACAAATGGTGTTGGGAGAACTGGATATCTATAACCAAAAGAATGAAAGAGGACCCCTATCTCACCCCCTATACAAGAATCAACTCAAAATGGATCAAAGATCTAAATATAAAAGCCACGACCATAAAACTACTAGAAGAAAATGTAGGGAAACATCTTCAAGACCTTGTAGTATGTGGTGGTTTCTTGGCCCTTACACCCAAAGCACGTGCAACAAAAGAAAAAATAGATAAATGGGACCTCCTCAAAATTAAACACTTTTGCACCTCACAGGACTTTGTCAGAAGGGTGAAAAGGCAGCCAATTCAATGGGAAAAAATATTTGGAAATCACATATCTGATAAGGGTTTAATATCCAGGAATATAAAGAGATGTTACAACTCAACAATAAAAAGACAAACTACCCAATTAAAAAATGGGTGAAAGACTTGAATAGACAATTCTCCAAAGAAGAAATACAAATGGCAAAAAAAAAAAAACACATGAAGAAATGCTCAACATCACTCATGATTAGGGAAATGCAAATCAAAACTACAATGAGGTATCATTTCACACCTATCAGAATGGCCACTATTAAAAAGACAGAAAACTACAAGTGTTGGAGAGGATGTGGAGAGATAGGAACACTTCTTCACTGTTGGCGGGAATGCAGAATGGTACACCACTGTGGAGGACTGTTTGGCAGTTCCTAAAGGAGTTGAATATAGACTTGCCATGTGACCCTGCAATACCACTACTGGGTATATACCCAGAAGAACTGAGAGCAGTGACACAAACAGACATCTGCACACCGATGTTCATAGCAACATTATTCACCATTGCCAAAAGTTGGAAAGAACCCAGGTGTCCATCAACAGACAAATGGATAAACAAACTGTGGTCTAGGAAGCAGGTGTGGCTCAATCTATAGAGCTCCCGTTTACCATATGAGAGGCCCCGGGTTCGCTTCCTGGGGCCTCCTTGTGAGGGCAGGCCGGCCTGCGCGGCGCGGTGGGCTGATGCAGCAAGACCTCACAGCAAGGGGGAGATAAGCAGACACAGAAAAAGCACACAGCAAATGGACACAGCAAACACAAGCAGCAAGGGGGGGGATAGATAAATAAATAAATCTTTAAAAAGAACAAAACAAAAAAAAATCTGTGGTCTAGTCACACGATGGAATATTATGCAACTGTAAGAAGAAATGAAGTCGTAAAGCATATGGCAACATGGATGAACCTGGAGGACATTATGTTGAGCGAAGCAAGCCAGACACAAAAGGACAAATACTGTATGAATGCATTACTATGAACCAAATATATTGTGTAACATATTGTTTGATTCAGAAAAAAATTTTATATGTATTCCTTACATTTAATTGAGAAAAGTAAAAAAGAAAAGAAAATTACAGATCAGTAACCCCTTGTAAATGTAGATGCAAAATTCTTAGGAAAACTTTAGCTAATTGAATACATAAAAAGGTTAATGTATCATGATCACATAGGGGTTTAGCCTAGTAATACAAGGTAGTTTTAACATTTGAAAATCAATAGTGTAATTCAGCACATTAACAGAATGAAAGGGAAAAACCATAGAGCATCTCAGTAGATGAAGAAAACAGCATTTGACAAAATTCAAAACCCATTCATGATAAAATTTCTTAGCAAACTAGAAGTAAAAATAAACATCTTAAATTGCATAAAGGGGGCATCTATGAAAAATCTACAGCTAGCACCATACTTAATTGTGAGACATTATACCATTTTCCCTAAGATTTTGTCAAGGAAATGATGTCTGCTATGAACACCTCTAGTCAATATTGTACCAGAAGTCGTAGCTAGTGCAATAAGGTAAGAAAAAGAAATAAACAGTATATAGGTCAGAAAGGAAGAAGTAAAATTATCAGCAGATGACATGATTGTATACATAGAAAACCCCTTGGAGTCTACAAAAAACTCTTCTGCAATAAGTGAATTTAGCAAGGTTGCAGGATATAAAATCAATAGGGAAAAAGCAATTATTTTTATATTAGTAGCACACAATTGGAGAATGAAAATTTAAAACAGCATTTATATTAGCATCAGAAATATCAAATGTGTAGTAATGCCTATTGTAAAAAATGTAAAGAAGATCTAAATAAATGAAGAGATATACTGCATTTATGAATTGGAAGACTACAATTTTAAGATGCCCGTTCTTCCCAAATTGATCTTTAGTTTAAGGCAGCCCCAATGAATATTCCAGCAAGGTGTTTTGTTTTGTTTTTTTCTTTTTAGGAAATAGACAAACCAATTCTAAAATTTGTGTGAAAATGTAAAGGATTTAAACTAGCCAAAATAATCTTGAAAAAAGAATAGTTGGAGATCTTACCCTACCTGATTTCAAGACTCTATTTGAAGCCACAGTTATCAAGACATTGTGGTACTGGCTTAAAGATAGGAAAATAGATCATTAGACCAGACTAGAGTTCAGAAATAGACCCACATATATGTGGTCAATTGATGTTTGATCAAGCTCCCAAGTCAAATGGGAAAGAAAAGTCTTTAGCAAATGGTGCTCAACTACAGGATATCTCAATCTCTATCTCACCCTTTACACAAAAATTAATTAAAGATGGATTGTGGATCTAAACATTAAACCCAGAACAATAAAGCTTCAAGAAAGAAACTGGAGAATATCTTTATTATCCCAAAGATTTCTTGGACAGTACACAAAAGGCACTAATCATAAAACAAAAAGCATGATAAAATTGGTCTGCAACAACTTTAAAATTCTGCTCATCAAAAGACATTATTGAAATAAATAGGTAAGCCACAAACTAAACAATATTTGCAGTAGATTTATCTGATGATACACTGATACCCAGAATATATAAAGGACTCGTGTATATTTTTAACTTTTATCTCCTTTTTTTTTTACTAACTCTTAAATACCTCTGCAATATTTGTTTAATTTCTGACCTTCAGAGGAACATTAATTAGGGCTTACGAATATTAATGTGATTAATACCTGAACTGAAGGCTGCAAGCATACATATGAAATACATGATGAAGAATCAGGTATCAACCTCTCAAGCCTTGGAATGTATCAAGTAACTCCATTGAGAGTCACTATATACATCCTTCTTCCTACTCTTATTCTTTCTTTTGTTTTGCCTTTCTTCTAACATCAGCATTCAAGATGAATATCAATAGTCCTCATAAATTTTTATTTTTTACAAATTTGTTAAATTTGTAGCAGTGCTAAAGTAGTTTTGTTTTACTCGATTTTGTCATTGTTCAGTTACATTATCTGTTTTAAACTGACTTTAACTGGCTGCCCTGGGAATCTAATCAACATTTAGAACATTATTTCTGTGTAAAAAAAGGTCTTTGAGTTTTAATAATTACACATGATTGTAGAGATACAGTCTAAGTTGTAACTTAGAAATGGCCTATATATAATAACCATACTTTTTTCCCAGTTTGATTTACAAAGCAGACATAATCAGAAGTTTTACAGTGGCATGTATTTATTTTTGAGGTGAGAATGCATATATACTAAAAATTCAATAATGGTACCCAGAGCACTGTGCATGTGTGATAGATTCCTAAACAAGTAATTTCTTTTTTTATTTCAGGTTACCTGTTCTTCCTTAATAAATACATACATTAATAAACTTTTAAGTAAATAAATTTCAGGACTTGGTGCAGTGTTTGGGAAATGATAGTGATCCAGTAGAAAGGTCAGCACATTCTTTAATCTAAATGTGTTGTTTTCCTTGCCACTATTGATGAACAGACCTATGCAACACATGTGCAAAGACACACAATGACTAATCAGTGGTCAAAGTCATAGAAGTTATTTTTCTTCAGTGTGCTTGGCCAGCTAATTTGCTTCTATTTTTCTTTTACAGTTTCAGCTCCTAGCTTCAGCTCTATTCAAATCAGGTTCAGATTTTACAGCTCTAGGTAAGTATTCAATGTAATTTACCCAGGCAGATGCCCTACCATGTGGGAGGTTGAATTTTGGTTTCTTTTAAATGAACCATCAGGTGAGATGTTCATCCACCAAAAAAAAATGGAGAAAATTTCAAGGTAGCATTCATAATTTCTAATCACCTGTTACCAGAATATTTTTCAGGCATCAGTTACCAGTTTACAGATCAGTTTGTGGTTCCTGTTACACCAGTTGCTTTGTTATTATGCAAACAGATAACAATAGAAGTGTGACCAAAACTAATTTGTACAGCATTGAATGAAGGCTGAGTTACTGATAATACTTACTTTTCCGTATTTATATCATAATACTTGCTGATTGAATTATATGATGTGAAGAAAATGGTGATAGGGTAGGCAATGAAATAAATGTTTTGAGAACAAGGAAAATGAATTATCTCTTTCTTTCCTGAAAATGAGTGTTTTTGTATGTAGGTATCTTAATTATTCAAAATAAGTTCCAGTTGAAACTCATTTGTTTCTCAAACACCCCAGATAAGGGCTTGTCTTTCATTTAGTATTAATGAAACTGAAGTAAAGTAGGGACACTGTGCAGGATGTTCCACAACCCGGAGCTATAGTCAGGTGAATTCTCAAGTATCTTTTTTTAGGATTACTCATTATTGGTAGCTTCAATATTTCAGCCTTTTGAACTATGAGAATTCCCAGCTTTCCTCTTGTCATTTTAAAATATAGTCCAATCCTGAGTTCATATTAATCCTCTTGATGCCATTGTTATTTTCTGCCTTAGAGTTGAGCATTACTATTGAAATTTTCCAGTTTATGTTAGATGAATACTACTCTGTATCTTTTAAATAAATTAACACTTTGGGATATCAGTTTAATTTCTTCATTATTAGTTCATTTTGTCTCTTAAAGGTAAACTATACTTCAAAACAAAAAACAAGAGTATATATTATTCTGGTACTTTTCAGTGGGATAGGAAAGAATAGAAATGTTCCTTGGTGTCTTGCCTTTCTTTTCCATAGTGAATAATTGGGGCTTCTCTACTAATCAAGGCAACTCGAGTTCTTAGTTGTAACACCAGAATATGTAGGATTCCACAGGGCAAGACTGAGCCAAATGCTATAAAATATGACTCTGATAGATTCCCCAAAGCATTTAGGTAATAGTTTGTCATTATTCTACACACTTAAGAGCTTAGAAAAAATGCCTTCAGTCCGATAGAAATCTTGTCTGTGATGATGGAGGACCTAGATATAAGCATTATTTTAGAAAGTCCATGCCCTTCTGAATTCTATCATTTGAAATAAAGGTGAAGGGATACATGAATTGTGAGCCTGGCATATGGGTATTTTGTTTGAATGACTGCATGCCTTGTTATGTAAAGATATCACTGCCCAGGGATGTTGTTTTCATTTTAATGCTGGACAGCACTAAAATGTCTCTGGTTAACTTATTTCTAGCCTAGAACAAGAATTTCCTGGCCATAATTTAAATACATTAGGGTAGGGTGGTATCAGCAAATATTTTACCTTTAGCTTAATTCCTTTCTTCTTTGTCTATTCCCTTCACTTCCAGCTAATATATTTTGTCAGGAACCATTTGTTTTACTTGGATTCTAAGCAAACCTCAGATACACTGAGAAACAGTACACACACAATAGAGAAAAATACAAAAAGGGGAAAATCATGTGGGTTTTAGTTTTTTTCTACCTTGTCTGAAGGAAGGCAGTATAGTTAAGAGGTTAGAGTACAGTATTAAGGTCAGAATCTTGGTTCATATCCAGCTTTGCTACATGCTAATCTTAAAAGTGACCTTGAGCAAGTCACTTAACATTTCTAGTCATCAGTTTCTTCATCTATAAATTGGAGATTATAAGAGTACTTAACTCTAAATATTGAAAGAATTAAATGAAATAATTATGGAAAACACTTAAAGCACTTAGTAGGTGCTCCATTCAGGGTACTATTATTACCTCCTTTGAAAATGTAATCTTCTTTATAACATTGGTGAATTTAGATGAGGAGTAAATTCAGGTTGTACACTAATTTTAATAATATGGAGAGATTTTATTTATAAACAAAATACTTTTCATAAAGTTTCATGTCTATTTAGAGTTCCCGATTCCTGTTCTCATCCATTTTCTATCTAATTTTTTACCTTTATTCCACTTAGATTTGAAATCAAAAGGGTTATTTATCATACTTTTAGTTGTAGAGGCAAATTTAATATTTCATTTTCAAAACTCTTCAAAACAGTTAGCAATTCTGACTCCCTTCAGAATTAATCTAGTTTGTGTTAACTACTTAGTGAGAATTAAAGTATTTGCTAATGTTATATGTAATATATTTAAAGAACCAAAAAGATAGAAAGTGATTTATAAACAGCTGGCATTGTCTTAGTTTTTAAAAATGACGGACATTGGAGAAAAATAACCTCTGAAGATCTTTATGTCAGAGCTTCTTAAGGCTCTGAGCACTTTTAAGATTGAACTCAGCCATTTGGCTATCTTTAAGAGTTACGTCTAGCTTCCAGAAAATATGCATTGGTGTAATTAAGCATATTTTCAGCTAGGTATGTGACAAGTGGGAAAAATCTGGTCTGTAGATCATATTGCCTTCTTTGGTCTTCACACTTTTCTTTAGAAATTTGCAGTTCGAAAAACAGCATGTAAGTATGGATTAAGCAAATGTTCAGCCGGAGTACAATGTTTTTTGGCACTATGTTGGCATTCTTAAATGAGATAGCTTAAGAATTTCACAGCATTTGCTATGTCCTCTTACCCTTTCCACTTTTGCCATGTCCACCGAACTTAGTTTCAGCAAGATACTTTCTTCAGCCTCCTATCTATAGTTCACGTAGTTACAGGTGCTTTTTATAAAATAACAAATTTAGCATTAGAAATAGAAAGTGAAAATGAAGAAACTTCTATGTCAGGAGACAAATGGAAATTCTTTCTATTTCTTCCTTACCATAAATAGGGAAAGCCACCTATTCTGTGCAGAATTTTAAGTTAAAAGTATATTCCTGATAGGCCGCTTTATCTTAGAGCAGTCATTGTCTTCAGTCATATTTGTAGTACTAGCTAATATTTATTGTGCACTTACTGCATGCCAAGTGCTATTCTAAATACTTTACATCATAACTCTTTTAATATCCACAATAACATAAATCCTGCACCATAATTTTTTAAATTTTTACATTCTTTTTTTTTTTTGTCACTTGATGTGGTTTGGAGATGTTTCCATGAAAGTACACTACATCTAGTGTATTCTTATTAAGTTATACATAGTATTCCTTAATAGGGGAATACCATAATTTAACCATCCATCTGATGATAGTATAAGTTTCATTTTCCTCATTGGTAAAATGGCAGATAAAAATAAAAGATATTGGGGAGCAGATGTAGCTTGGTGGTTGAGCGCCTCCTCCCATATACAAGGTCTTGGGTTCAATCCCCAGTATCTCCTTAAATAAAAAATAAATAAAGTGGTGTTTTTTGAGGGTTAAATGAGCTATCATGTTGCCTACAATTTAATAAGCACTCACTGAATATTAATAAATAATAAATGGGCTCTGGAGTCAGACAGACATGGGTTTACATTCCATCTCTCCCTTCATTGGCTCTGAGACCCAATTACTGGCTCTCTCTAATCTTAGTTGTCTTATCTGAAAACGGAGTCTGTAATAGCTCCCTTAGGTTTTTGTGACAATAAAATATATTCATACATAAAGTACCCAGTACATAGTAAGAATTTAGTGTTTCCTTCCCTCCCAAATCATTTGATCTCTTGAAAATGATATTACTTCATTAAATTCCTTATAGAATCAATATCTTCTCTCTTAAAATATACCATGAAATTTTTACAAATTCATAATATAAAATGAAATCAACAAAGGGGAAAATCTAAAATTTGAATACAAACAAAAACAAACAAACCTGTTTATCAAATTGGTAACATAACCTACACAGTAGGTGGGAAAAAAGCACGTGCGCGCGAGAGAACTAAGCCTTTTTACTATAGTGCTTTGACTATATACCCTCAGCGGTATATATTCTAAAGACAATAGAAGCAAAGAAATCTTGATGTATTTGTTGGAAGTGGTATGGGTATAGTAATTTTGAGCCTCATTTCATGTATATTTTAGGTTGAGCAAATGAGTTAATATGATGTTGAGGAGTCAGGTACTCCTGATGAGAGAAGGGAGATATAAATATGGAATGGTGTAAGGAAAGGAAGAATCCAGGTTTTCTTTTTTCTTTTTTTGTAATTATTGGGATTAATAATAAATGTATAAGTTCCTGATTTTGTTAAAAAATGTGTGTGTAGGTGTATGCGTGTAATGGCCAAGAAATAATGACATGCCTGGCAGTTAGTACAACTGATTTCTAAATTCACAACTTAGTTTCTATCATTCTCCACTAAAACACTAAAAAGAATTAGGGTTCCTTGGCTAAATGGCTGATTGCAGAGCTGTGTAATGATGAACTTGGACTATCTCACTGTGTCAGAAAGTAAGGAATTGCTCAAAACTAACAGGGACATTTCTGAAGAACATAAAAGCCAGCTTGAAGGAACTCTTATAGGCCAAATCTGGGACAATATGACTATCAAAATGAATAATGACAGTGATACGTATAACACGTTATACCAAAAGAGAATTTTAAAAAGGAATCTTTGAGTACATACTAATGCAAACAAAATGGGAAGGGGAGAAAGAAATCTGTTCTGTACAATAGAATGCCAGCCTATGAATGTAGAAGGAATGGTAGAGTTAGAAAGTCACCATCATAGAATTATAATTGTTTCAGGCAAGAATCATCAGTGAATGCTAAATCATTGGGTTCAGGTCTGTTGGGAAACAGGATATTGACACAAGTCTCAAACTGTCTCCCTACCTTATTAATTACAAAGAAGGAAAAAGGCATCTTTACAGTGGAGAAATCTGGCATACAGCAACTTAACCAGGCAATCAAAATTAACATCATCGATATTAGGACAAACTGATACCAAGTGCCTTCTGAGATGATGCACTGAGCAGAGCATGATATCATTTTTGTAGTATTCTTGCCAAAATTGCATAACTTGAATCTAATCATGAAGAACAATCAGACAGTCCAAATTGAGCACATTCTGCTACATAACTAGTGTGTACTATTCAAAAATATTAAGGTCATGAAAACAAAGAAAGACTAAAGAACTGTTCCAGACTGAAGAGACTTGAAAATTAAATGCAGTGTTTGATCTTGGATTGGATTTTAGATTAGTGGAAAAAATTACTATAAAAAATTGACATCAATGTTAAATACCCTGAATTTAATAATTATATAGTGGTCTTGTTCTTAGGTGAAATGAGCTATAAAATATTTGGGGGTGAAGATTGTTCTACCCAAAAAAACATAAAGACTGGAATACACATACACACCCCCCCACAAAATACATTTGTATGTAGATAGAGAACATATGTGGCAAAATGTTAATTGATGAATATAGATGAAGGATATATGAGTGTTGATTGTACTATTCTTGTGAAATTTTTCTGTAGGTTTGAAGTTATTTAAAATGTTGAAAATAAAAGTGTAAAATAGAAAAAAAAGAATATAATCCCACCATTCAGAGATAACTTTTGTTAATATTTTGGAGTATTTCCTTCCATTCATTTCTATGATATGATAGTAGGAGGCTTTGTTAAATCTTAAGCTCAGCACAAAGGAATAAACATTTTCCCTCAAACTTAAGATAATAAAAAAAATATTTTTTAATATTAAGGAATGTGCCCTTCTTGAGACATTGTTTATTTTCCTTCCACGAAACTGGTATCCTTGGCAATGTTCTGTTCTATTCCTGTTCTTAGCAAGAATGAAAAAACAGACTGTACCTAAAACTGTATTCTAAATTGATTGAATACCAGTCCAATTTGAAATAGTCTTCATCATGACATAACTTTTTATGACTCTATTTCTGTTTCAGATGGCACTCAGTAGTGCTCCCATGTCTCAGTTATTCATTTCAGGGATGGAGAAAATAAAAAAGACTTTATTTTATCATTTATATACCTCATATATGCATGAGAAATTTAAAACAGTTGAGATCAGTACCAGCTGACAATAAAAGAGGCTTCTCATTGAATATCCTTTTGGCTATAGTGAACTTGAAAATTAAATGCTTAATAGAGGTTAAAGGGAAAAAATCCTTTAGACAAATGGTTTCCACCTTTTAAGAATGTCATCCGTTTTCATCTGGATCGAAGAAATCATTGTTTTTTTTTTTTTGTTTTTTTTTTGAGGTACTAGGTATTGAACCCAGGACCTCATATGTGGGAAACCGGCGCTCAACCACTGAGCCACATTGGCTTCCTTGAGTTGTTTTTTTCTTGTTTGTTTTGCTTGTTGTTCAATGTTGTTTTTTTCAGGAGGCACGGGGAACCAAACCCAGGACCTCCCATGTGGGTGGCAGGAGCTCAGTCTGGTACATAGTATCAGGAATACTATGGTTTTTACTGCATGCTGGCTAGCATTCTATGTATCATACATGAATTCTTTTCTTCAGCCATCTGTTTTCAGTCAGTTCTCTGAGACTACTTCCAGCTCTCAGGGCCATAGTGATCTTAGGCCTTTTTTTTTTTTTATTTTTATTTTTTAGTAGGTACCAGGGCTTGAACCCAGGACCTTGTACATAGGAAGCAGGTGCTCAGCCAATTAAGCTACATCACTCCCCTTAGGCCTCTTTATAAAGACTCCTTTCATTTCAAATTTTATGTATATATAAAATCAGCTCCTGAGGAAAACCTTTAGTGAGTCAGAAAAATTAAAAAGAGAAGAGGAGTGAAATTTCTTCAATGGACTAGAGAGGGAAAAGCTTGTAAGAAAGAGAAGGGAAACCAGTGTTATCTAGTTACTAAAGTGCCATTCATTCTGCTAGGTGCTCTTCATGTAATTGCATTTAGTCTACACAATAACTGTATGAAGAAAACATATACAAAATATCACAAAATTACAGCTGAAGGAACAGGTCCAGAAAGACTGGGTAACTTACCTTAGATCACACCACTGCCAGATAGTAAAACAGAGAACTCTTATGTCTGTCTGATTTTAAAGCATGATTTGGTTTTTGTTTTTGCGTTATACATTGCTCCTTTCCTCAGCTAGCTTTTCTGTTACATGTTGAGTTTTAAACACAGTGTATGAGTTTCTTTCTCTCTCCTTCACCAGGCTTTTCGGATGTGGATCACACCTATGCTCAGAGAACTCAGCTCTTTGACACCTTAGTAAATTTCTTTCCTGACAGCATGACCCCTCCTAAAGGCAACCTGGTAGACCTCATCACACTGTAACTGAAGAGTCACTGGACACAGAAATGGAGAACATGAGTCTGCTTTCAGTATTTCGAATTTCAACTCTATTGACTGAAAATTAGTTTGCAGTGATTGAGGACTGCACCAGAGTTTTGAAGGGATCTTTACCATCAAAAGTTTTAACCTCTTTCTTCACACCTAACCTCAGTCCCCTTCTCTTCCCATTCCTAAATTAGGCTAATAAAGTGAAATTGATATACTTTCCATTTAAATATATATATTTTTTCTCACTTTAACTTTTAAGAATTAATAAGTATAAAAGAAAAAATAATCAGGCAATTTACCCTTTTCTGATCTTTATTTCTTTTTTTTTTTTTAACTGGGGAAAATAGGCACTATTAAAAGACTGAGCTATAAGAATTTTGGATTTTGTTGTTGTTGGGTTGTTTGGCCATTCTTTCTCCTCCCCTCCCATTTCACTTTACCTCACATCACACAATTGCTTGTAAGTGGTATCACTTGTTTGCTCCTTCACTTCATACTTAACAGGTATATAATTCTGTAGGACAGTTGTTGTACGTTAAGATGATATATGTGTCTCTGTTGACTTGAGTCTTTTATTACATTAAACAATAGGAAGAACAGAGGGCTCAAATTTGCAGTCCTTATCATAGAACTAAAAAATGAAACCCAAGATTAACCCCGGCATTGATCTGAGATTGGTAAATATAATTACAGTAATGACATATTTTATAGTAGATGTTGCAATAGCATCTGGCTTTGAGGCATAGAAACATTAAACTGAGAAGACTGTAATTCAAGGGTAAACCTTCAAGAGCCATTCAAAAAATGACCAGCAGGAGGGATCTATATTAACATGGTCATCGATATCTTTGTAGCAAATTTTGAAGAATAATGCCTTTTCCTCTGGTAGAGCTGTGCGGAACCAGAGCTTACATTCCTTGTGCTCTCTCTTTGAAACAGTTTTACACTTGGGTGGGCAGTTTTAACCAGAGCTGCACTTCTGATGGGTTGGCTCCCTATATTTGCTTCTGTATACTCATATTTTGGAGAGTACTGATTTGTGGTTTTTCAGTGAAATACACTTGACAGGAATTTCATTAAACACATGGACCAGGCCTTTTTAAGTGGAGAAAAGGTAAAATAATGGTGCAGATATTTTTTCATTGAACTGAAAGAAAGGTATGGCAGATGAGCTTTTCCACTGTGCAGAGGAGGAAGGTGCAGGTCTTCTCAATAGGTGCTGTGGAATGCACTATAGGAGACCTGCATCTGGCTAGTTCACATTTGCTCAAAAGTATGCTGTATACAGCGGATACTGACCTTGAATAAAGCAGGCACACTCAGTATAATAAATGTCCATCATTCTAATGGCTGTTTAGAGTGAATTGAGTATGTCCCTAAGAAGCAAGATTAGGCCTCACCAAAGAAAAAGAGAAGAAATTTACCTGCACTTTGAAAGTCTCATATATACAAATGAGAGTTTGAGATACCTCTTATTTATTTCTTTTATTACATGGTTTCACTTCTTTTGAGGATGGACAGGAATACATTTTTCCTAGTTCTAGGCTTGACTCTTCAGCTCATTGGCTTTTTCAGCATCCTAAAGCAATCAATAGCAATTTATTAAACAATTAGATCTATATATTATATTGTGAAAGGTATAAGTACCAAATTATTTAGCTACAGAATAACCAATTGACATTATAGTTGAGTAAATACAGTTTACTTACATACTTGAACAGTTTCATAAGATGATTCTCTTGAGTGGCAGTAAAGAACATAAAATATTAATATCACAAATATTGTAGCTGATTGACTCTCATTTCAGTGAGACAGGTGTAAAGTAGAGGATCAGTAAGGAAGAACTTGAACTTGATAAGTCTCCCTAAATGTAAAAGCTCTAGTTTTGCTTACTGTGAATTTTAGCACTTTAAAAACATAACCAAATGAAGTTCTGCTGCTCTTCATCATTTACTTTTAACATGCTTCCTCATTTTTTCATCAGATTTTTAGGCTCCTTATTATTTGGAGGAAACTCAGTTCCTAACCTCAGTGCTTTTTATTTTATTGACTTTCCCTGCCTCCTACTGGTTTCTTTGCAAATATGTTTGTTTTCATTTCATCTTTCCTCAAACTTTATATAGGTGGAAGTTTTTCATTTTTGGAATTTTTTTCATTAAAATAGGGTTGAATCGTAGTGAACCAATTAATGTTGCTTAAGTGAGATAGACTTATTAAGGAGGTTTTTGACTAGAGAAATCAAAATTTGTATCTTGGGGTTTAATAGAGCACTGCCCGTAATGACTGCAGAAAAATATAGGGCTTCATTATACCTGTGATCAAGATTGACACAGTGCTCACAACATTTCACATTAGAATCTTGATGTGAAACTTGTTTATATATCTAGTGAGGAGCTATATGTATTTCCAAGAATTTCAGCAGTCTATTATAATTTAAACAATCTGCTTTAGTATTTAGATAAGTTGCTTAGGTTACCTAGTATATAAGCATTACTACTTAAAAATTATTTCATTCTAACCTAGTGATTCCCAAATTGAAACACCCAGGTGGTATTTTAGAAGCATAAATTAGTGGGATGCATTTACTCAATTTCCTCCTTCCAATCTTCAACCTCAATCCCATTTCTCTTTTTCCCAGTGGAATATACTGTTTTCAACCAGAAATAAAACCAGTTCTCTTAATATTTTCAGCACTTATATTTCATGAGAAATTATCCAGTTTGCAAGGTACATCTCAAATGCATTTGCATTAATTTTGTGGAATTACAGCCCTCATATAGTCAGCTTGATTAATTCTTTTATTCAAACAAAGAAATTCGTTATTTGGGTGCCTATATCTATGCTAAAGCTGACCTTTTTATCAAGGTTATCTTGTTAGACCTGGTTTCCATTTTACTAAAACTAACATTTCCTTGTCTAATAAGTAAAATAATAGAAAACATTAGAAAGTTACAGCACTGGTTTATCATAGAAAGGCTTGTCAGTTTTAGAGCACAGTGATTTGTTTAAGCTTGTAACTGCATTCTTGGGTGAAATATGTATATTGTATATAAGTGACTGGCAACTTATTCTAGTGATCTCTTCACATCTGTCTTAAAAGTACTATGTAGAGATACATTAACAGTTTCATTTAATAAAACAGGGTTTTAAAATCTAAACTACAAACAAAAACTAGTTCGAGGCACTTAATCATTATTGAGAGATTTAGAATGACGCTTAATAGACCAAAAATCATTTAAAAGTTCCTGAATTTAGTCTCTAAATTATACTCAATGTCATGGTAATTACAGGAAAAACTTTACTGTATAATTATTCTTAACACTAAATGGAATTTATTGGGTAATTGTGTATCATTTATTTCTTGAATGATAGTTGCATTAACTCTTTAGCTGATTGAATGTTGCATAACAGTTGAAAATTAGGACTTGAAGGTTTAAAGTGATTTCTGTGGGAAGGAATAAGAATATGTACTCTAAACAAAGTCATCTAGCTCTAAAAATATGCTCTTCTGGAAACCTTTTATTTTTCAAAAAAAAAAGCTATCCTAGAAATTTTATTTATACATGATTTTTTTACCTCAATTTTTTCCTACCTACCAAATACTGTGAATCAGGTTTCCATTATTTTTTTCAGATAACTTAACTATATTTTTTATTTTCTTAGCCCTAGGCTTCCTGGGTTTTCTGTAGTATTGGTTAGGAATGTTGTACTGCTTAGGGAAAAAAAAGTCAAAATCATTCTGAGGTAACCTTAACCTTTTATCCTTTGTTTATGAAGACGGAATAGTGAAATTAGAAATTGTACATAATTAAAGAATTAATAACATTCAAATGTCACTGTAAAAATACTTGAGTCATTTTCATTTGGAGAATAGTAATAATGACCATGGCAGCTTTAATGGAGAAACCTGTGTTGGTAAGGTTAAGTTATGTTCCAGCAAACCACCAGAATTTTCATTTGCCTATTGTCTTTTTCTTTTTCTTGTATTTTTTAGCCCCACCCCTTTATGTACTCTAAGTAGCAGTGATTTTCTGCTGAAACACAGTTGGCATTTGTCTTAAAATTGACTTTCAATTTCTGAATAGTTGAGCATTAGGAATGACTTCCTTTTCTTTGAAATGTTAGGTAGTCCTTCCCTCCCCCCCACCCCCCCACCCCCCGTAAAGAAAAATAATGAAGCCTGGTAAATGTCTGCTCCCCTCAAGAATGTGAATTTATCTCAAATTCCAAATGAGTCAATCTTATTACCAATTGTAGCAGTGATAACAGTCCTTGACAATAGCTTCTGTACGCCTTAACCTAAGGAGTTTGAGGTTATCGTAAATCAGATTTCTAGGGAAGCGGGTGTGGCTCAGTGGATAGAGCCCCCGTTTACCATATGGGAGGCCTGGGTTGGCGTCCCGAGGCCTCCTTGTGAGGGCACTCCAGCCTAAGCGTGCGGTGGGCTGATGCAGCAACCTCACGGCAGGAAGCGGGTGTGGCAGGAAGCGGGTGTGGCGCAATGGATAGAGCACCCGTTTACCATATGAGAGGCCCTGGGTTCGCTTCCCGGCGCCTCCTTGTGAGGGCAGGCCGGCTCGCGCAGCACTCCGCAGTGCCGTGGGCTGATGCGGCAAGACCTCACAGCAAGGGGGAGATAAGCAGACACAGAGAAGACACGCAGCGAATGGACACAGCAGCACAAGCAGCAAGGGGGGGGGGATAAATAAAATAAATAAATCTTTAAAAAAATAAAAAATAAAAAATATATATATCAGATTTCTAGTGGTGCAGAAGAGAACTACACTTGTAGAAAAACCATATCACTGTATGTCTTTTTCTGTTAAGTAGAACTCCAAAGGTATAGATCTTAAACTGGATCCTAATTCGGAACATAAAAAGGCAAAAATCAAAGGGTGGTTCTAGTTTATCTTCCACGTTAGAGTTATTTGGAAATAAGATTTGGGAGAGTGGGTATAGCTCAGTGGTTGAGCACCTGCTTCCCATGTACGAGGTCCCAAGTTCAATCCCCGGCCCCGGTACCTCAAAAAAATTTTTTTTTTTTTTTTTTTTTTTTGTTACTATGCCTTCATTTTCTTAAATACTGCCTTGCCTGATTGAAAACAGAATTTTATGTGGCTGTTATCTGACAGCTATAAAGTCAGCAACAAAAAAAAGTGGGAGGGGGCGTGGGAATGTGTAATAGGGAAGTAGACCAGTTCTAAGACATCACTTATAATTATGAAATAATTTGTCTTCCTCTTTATCTGCTGCTCAGACAGTCCAAATGAAAAATTAAACATTTGTGTACGGTACCCTATTTTGCTTTGGCAAGTTTTGAATCTCAGGAACAGAGCTAGGGAGGAGAATGAGGGTATGTTAGAGAAGGAAAAATATAGGCTTTTTGCTCATCCAGTTGAAGGTCCACGAATCTGAATGAAAAAGAAAGTTCTTCATTCTAACCCTAAATTTTATTAATGCAGTGCTGGAAAGACTATCAAAATATATCAAAGCTTACATTTCCAGAATACTTGTTTATTTTGAATAGCCTTTGGGAGGTATCATTTCTTCATTAGTCACCTTCTTCACCTTTTCCCAAAAAACTATTATCTTAAAATAAAAACAGAAAACTCAATATATTAGACTCTAGATCTAAACTGGATGAGTTGTCTTTTACATACAACAGTTCCTTGATAAGGATCCAAAGTGAAAAACAGCAATAAAACATTTTAGCATGCAGTTTTTGGGCTCCCATGGGACTTCTTATTCATCTAGTTTAAGCTCTTGCTGCAACATAACTCTGTACCATCTGGGATGCTAGCATTCACAGTAGCTAGTCTAGATATCTGAACTGTCTGCCACACAAATACCAGCCTGAGGAGATTATCTTTTTTCATTCAATGCTTAATGAATGTCAAATTAATTGGCAGGAAAGAGAAACACTGTGTAATATACTGAACAGGCCTGTGTGCATGATTAAGGTAGTTGCTCAAGTAACCAACTTTGAGCTTTATTTCTCTCCTTTGTTAAGTCTCAAAGCCTTTGTTATGGTTTTGCTAATGTCGTTTGTTTGGTGTTCATTTTCTAGCCCTTTAAAATAGGAAGAAAATTGTTATTTTGTGTCTAACTTATAACCCATACAATATTGAACTGACATCAAGTTAATTTCCATACTTTAAAATAAATTAATTATACATAATCCTGAGGGTCTCTGTTTATTCTACTTTGCCATGAAATAAATACATGAGTTCTGGGCTTGTATATAGTAATTTTGGTTTATTATTTAGGTTTTCTCCATATCAATAAACTGATTAGAGAAAGTATCTAGAATAAGTTTTTCCAATTCCATTGCAGCTGGTAGAACTTTGTAAATTCAATTGGAACAAAAGGGACAGGATCTTATACTATCAAGGCCATTCCCATCAGATGTTTGCAGGACTGTTTTAGTACATTGCCTTGTAGTCACTCTACCTTTCTTTTTTACTTTTTTCTTTTTTATTTTTTTGAAGGTTCTGGGGCTGGGGATTGAACCTGAAACTTTGTATGTGGAAAGCTGGTGCTCAACCACTAAGCTACACTGACTCCCCTCTTTTTTCGCATTTTTAAAATTACCTATTTTAGAAGGCCTGGGGTACTTCTACCTTTATAAAAACTTAGCTTATTTATTTTTATCTATACATATTATCTATATCTGTAGAAGCACTAAATACAAAGGTATAAGACTTACTAAAGTAATTGTCTACTCAACCCCATATTTACTACTAGCATATGACTCTAAAAAATCATCCACTTGGTCTCCTTTGTGAGCTCTTTTTTCCTTTCCCAAAAAATTGGTTTTGGTGACCAGTTGTAAACTATTTTTCTTCACATTTATGAACCGTCTATTTAGAGAAATAAAGATGGATTTCTTTTCCTAAGCATTACAGTTAGCCTGGCCAAGAAGTATTGTGATTGCCTTATTCTTTAAGCCAGCTTCCTTTTTTGACTTGTGCGAAATGTCTTTTGAAAGGAATAATTTAGATAGTATGGTATTAATTATCATTTATGTGTGGCCATCAGCTCAGTTTAAAAACTGCAAAATAATGTGACATTTTTCTATGAGCAGATTCCTTTACAGATATATATATATTTCTTCTTAAAGAAATTCCTTCCCTTGCTACCACTCCAAAAGCTATGCACAGTTGAAGCTTCAGCTTCATGATAAGAGTACAGAGAATGTAAGATGAGAACTTCCTCTTCTTTCAGAAAGTCTTGGTTTTGGTAACAATCAGTATTCCATCTTTCCAAAATGGCAAATTCATGTGCAGCTTGGCAAAGATTAGAATTTTTTTTAAGTCAATTCTTAATTCTTCCAAAAATTAGAAGTGCTCAGTGGCCAGAAATTAAATCCCTTTGGATAGAGATAAGCCTCAAAACCAAAATTGGGCTAGAAATTAGATTGAGAGGAAAGATACAGCTCCAACTATAGGCAATAGATCTATCTTTCCAATCTGCTTATTAGTGCTGTAGATAGCTCTTTGTTAGAACATCTTCTGGACTGAAAACATGGCATTACAGCAACCAGCTGATCTGAAAGTTGGATAATGTTAAATATCTTTTATGGGACTTTAAAACATAACATTTATTGATTTTTGCAATTAAAAAAATATTTTCTGTTTATCATAGAAAACTACAAAATTACTAAGTGTGAAGAAGGAAAGCCACTATTAATTAAATGATGAGACTTCATTTTATTTTTCCCAAATTCCTTCCATTACCCAACATGGTGGCCAGAAAAAGTAATTAAAAAAACAAACAAACAAAAAACAGCCATTCTTGTTGTCTTTCGCTACATGTGTGTAGGACCAGGGTACAAGCATTTGTCCCCACCCTTAATGATACTCTTTTAAGCATTGCCCATTTCTAAACAGTCTGAAAATAATTCTATTGATGTGTATCTTTGAGCCTCAACTAAGAATGACTATAGGGAGTTGCCTTGTTCAGGTCACTGGAAATTTCATCCCTAAAAGCCAGTAGAATTTTAAGCCTTTTATGCACTATTATGTGCATTTTGGGCATATTCATACCATGAGGAGCTTTCTGTTCGAGATGGACGTTTTTATATGACCATAATTAAATTCACACCCCAAAAGGATGAGGTACTTTTCAAAGCCCAAAACTAAAAGCTACAGACAAAGTGAATATAAATATAAGTATGGAGTCCATGAAACAAGATAAGTTCCTTACCATGTTTAAGCAATTGGCTCTCAAAAAAAAAAAAAAATGTATTTCTCTGCTCACCAGCTAAGATTCAGAAATTTTGTACCTTTATTATTTCAAATGACCTTCTTTCTTAGCATCTGGAGGAGAAAATGGCAACCTTGTGGGGTTCGACTCTTCTCTTCACTCTCTTCTGTGGCAACATGGAGTTAGGACTGTATCTTAAAGTACCAAAATCAGAAACTGAAATCTTTAGGGCACTCTGGAAAAGCTGGCATGAGATAGATAATTGAAGCTTTTAAATAAAAATGCTTTGGGGCAATCAGTCCTCTATTAACATTGTTATTATTCTAAGTCATTGTTGGGCTGTGTTGAGTGTGTACTACAATCTTCCCCTTTTCCCTTATCACCCTCTGATTTATCTTTCTTTTACCCAATCCATATGTGCTCTAGGATTTTTTTTTAAGTACAAGTAATTTTCTGATCCCAGGTTTGGTAAATGTGTTAACACTTTGTGAATGAATAAATGAGTGATGTGCTGAACAATTGCAATTGTAGAATTATGTTGTATGTAATGTACATATAGAGAAAGAATGTATTTTGTTCATTTTTTCTTAATAAAATTATAGATGGACACTGCAAAATGTCTCTTGTGTTTGCTAAGACTAGTTTTGAATTCAACTTTTTAAAATGTTTATATACTTTACAGTAGTTATATTTTTCCATCAAAAAGGTGAGTTTTATTCAGGTTGCCAAAGATGGAAACTGATACAGTGTAGAAGGGCCTTTGGGAGTTTTCCTTTGAAACAGTACTGAAGTAAAGTACTAGTGAATCTCCAAAGTTTCTTGGGTAAGTTTCCATTTTTAAAGAGCATTGGTAAAATAACTCACAAAATCAAGTTTTTTCTATCTATTATTAATGACCAGCTCTATTTTCTAAATTTTGTGATCATGCATACTGGAGTGAGTTGTCAGCTGATTGTAATAAAAATACAGGACATGTTTTCTCAATTTACAAATCAAATCTATAGCCTACTGTATAGCTTTCATTTCTAAGGTGTGCTTTGAGTATGGCTCATAGGAACATTTCTTTGTGTACCCCTTCCTTAGTTTATTCTCCAGAGAATTCAAATGGATTACATCTTGGGACACTGCCTCCTCTCCCTTGGTCTATGTGTTGCTGTTTCTAGAGGAAAGATGGCAATAAGCAAAGAAGGCTTTGTGTTAAACATGTTGATAGGTCATTTCCTCCCAGGTCAAGGAAGTGGAAGCCCATAGGCTTTGGATGTTTCCACCTTAGGAACTTCTGCTAGCCCAAGGAAGAAAATCCAGCATCTACTAGAGAAATGGCCATGTGTTCACATACTTATATTTCTCATAAAAAATAATCACAGAGTTCATAGAAATTA
>JAQZBX010042188.1:0-15710 GCA_029593785.1 Cabassous unicinctus | reverse complement strand
CCTGAGCCACATTTGCTTCCAGCTTGTTTATTTTTTGCTTGTTGTCTGCCCATTGTTTTTGCTCAATATCTGCTTGTTGTCTGCTTATTGTTTGTTTGTCTTCTTTAGGAGCACTGGGAACCAATCCCAGGACCCTCCCATGTGGGAGGCAGGTGCTTAACAGCTTGAGCCACATCTGCTCCCTTGGCATCATTTTCTTTCCTAATTTTTGTTACTGAGTATACTTGAAAACAAAGAATTTGTTCATGATCATCCTACCTCCTGAGAATATGATCTGCTATAACAATATAATTTGGATGTATTAACAGTGTATTTGCTTTCTCCCGTTTTCTTCGTAAGTATTACTACCTAGAAATTGACATCACTTTTTAAAGGCCTTTTAATATTAATTCTAAGGTATATTAAATCAAATATAAGCAAAAAGATGGTTTTTGTTTTGTTCTGTTTTATGGCTTTGGTCTTGTGGTCACAACAGAAGAGTTTGTCAGTTGAGATTTGGCTTCTGTTTGATTTAATTCTTAAATAGGTAACATTGCCTCCTGCACGTAAGATGCCAGCTCCTTCCTCGGCTGACCTGTCCCATGTCTCCACCCTGTTCCTTTCTCCTCACCCTCCTGGCGCAGAATCCTGCTGTTTCATTGACAGCCTAGTCATACTGTCAGTCCAGTAGGGTCTGAATAAAGGGCTTACTCAGTAAATCCCCAGAACCTCGTTTTAGCTTATTCTCAGTAAAAAAGGCTCAGGGTGATTAGGCAGGCTCTGTGGTTTTGATCTCTCCGTAAGCTCATTTGCTGACTGTGATACAGACTTTCGGGTTAGTTCAAAGGAGGAAGCGTGTGCCTTCAGTGGGTAAAGGGGCAGCGTGACTCTTGGGCAAGAGTATGAGAACCATTGTGTGGCTCCTGCAGTAATGTGAAAGAAGTTTAGGCTTTTCAAGACCATTGTAGGAAGAAAAATGAATGTGTAAATAGCTATGAAGTGACAGAAAGTTTCCATAGTCCTATATCCCAGTTAATATCCAGTGTTGGATTTTGGCTTTAATTTCATCTTCATGTACAGACTGGTTCTTACATAATGTATTTAAAGTCTGCTGTTCTTCTTAGAATGGAAGTCTTTTCTTTTGCACAGCTGCCTTAGCCTGTGAAGAAAAAGTTTCACAAGACCGTTGTGAAATGTATGTAGTCATTCAGTTTACTTTCCCACATGGGAACAGCCTCTCACTTAGTCAGACAGTGCCAGGATGTCATAGTTTCCACTCTCTTTACATGTAGTCCCATTTTTTTACACAATAATTATAGAAATAGTTTTATTAAATAAAAGCTCATTTTGGAAAATTATATTTTCTGAATGTACATTTGGACTTACAGCTTAAATCAAAGGTTTTCTTTCTAGGAACGTGTTTCTAATGTGACCATATACCACCTATTTTGTAAATGGTTGAAAGAGACTACTCATTCATACAGTAACATTTATTTATATCTTATATATGTTACAGGCACTGCCTTCTTTAAGATTCTAAATGGGGAGACAAATATTAAATAAGTAATTATAATAAGAAGTAATATGCATAGAAAATAAGATGACAAAGATAAACCCCAAATCTGTTATGTTAGACTAAAGCATAATAGTTTCCAGTAATGTCCGTCTCATCCTCATTAAAAACATGACTGCATGTGACCTTTTAAAATAAGGGCTAGTTTGAATTATAAAGCAAAGACATCAGGAAAAAAACTTGGGAAAAAGAATAGGTCTTTGATGAATAATAGCACCGAGTTTACCAGTGGACAATTGAGAAGATGGCACAGTGGGGGTTTCAGCAAACGTGTGTCTGCCTGCCCTCTTACTGAAGGTTTTTCTGATTTGACAGTCTCTATCCACTCCTGGCTTTGGCCGTTTTCATCACAGTCAGGGTCTTCTCTGCTGAGGACAGCAGGTATCCAGGGAGAGTGCACTGATCACTGGAACTAGTGAGCAGCGTTCTGGACTTGCCCTCCGTGAAGGTCCTATTTATGAAGAAAGAATGAGAGACATGAGTCTGTGGTAGTTTTAATTTGAATTTTTGTCCCTGTAGCCTGCCTTCCTACATTTTTTCCCAAAGTCTAGAAATATTTCTTCCAAAAAGGTGAAGAAACCTGGATTCTTCCCATGTCGGGAGCCCCGTCTAGCTGTAATTACGACGAGGCTTATCCCCTTCCTTTTCTGTGCTTTCCTCAGGCTGCAACAAGAGCAGCCACAGACCTTGCAGAGCCTACATCTTCTTCTCTGTTTTTTCCTTTAGATATCTCCACAGGACCATCTTGGTTAAATCAGGGACTGCTTTTGACCTCTGCCCAATCAGTTTCAAATTTAAACCTGACCGCTGGTGCCACCTTATCCCAGTCAAGGTAGGTATCTTTTCAAGGCTAGAAGGGCACCCGATGCCCTGGCTTCTCCAAAGGGGAGAGCGGGGGCCGCATGGCTGCTGCACGGGCCTGAGCAGAGGCTGGCGGGTCTCGCCAGCAGCCCCTTCTTCTGTTTTCATTCCTATGTTTCACAAAGCTTAAAACATAAACCACTTTAACGAGCCTATGTGTTTTTAATTGTTTGCTAGTGTGAACCAGGGGTTATGCTTGGATGCTGAAGTGGCCTTAGCAACCGGGCAGTTCCTTGCCCCAAACAGTCACCAGTCCAGCAGTGCGGCCTCCCACTGCTCCGAGTCCCGAGGCGAGACCCCGTGCTCATTCAACGATGAAGACGAGGAAGATGAGGAGGAAGATTCCTCCTCCCCAGAATAAAGACAGGAGAAAAAATCCACGTTTTAATATATGATGCTCATGTGTGTTTTTAGTGTGAGCTCTTGTTTTTTAAATGATTGCTTCAGTCTTTGCCTTTGTTTGCACTGTGTGTTCAGTGAAAACTAGAGAAACACAATAAGCAAATTACATGAGGACTGATGGTTGACATGAAAGTTAACATAGTGGAAATGAAAACTCTGACCAGCAGAACAGTAGGTCACTACGCAAACAGAGCATGTTTTCTGAGGTGATAGAGGCGGGTAATCCCGAAGGAATTGGCAGCATGGATGAAGCTCATTTATCTTCCATGAGGTGGGGTCTCTGTGTTCCCCTACACCCACAGAATCCTCCTTGGAATTGAGATTGCTACAAGGAACGTGTTTCTCTTGTTTCTCTGCCTTGCCTGGGCTGCCTTTTACAGGCAGAAACGAACATGGAAAATTCCCAGTAGGGGTTGGGGGGAGTTTGTACAGCAAAGGGTGTAGCTGGACGATCCTTGTGGCCTGAGGAGCACAGGTGGAACGGCTGAACTAGAGGAGAGTCCAGGAGAGGTGCTTGATGCATCAACTGCCTTAGCTTCTAGAAAGGAGCAAGCGCTAATGAAGTACTTAAGTGAGATTTAGAATAATTTATAGTAAAACCGAAATTATTGTTATTAGCCAATGCATTGGTGCATAGAATTTACTAGGGCTATTTCTGGAAGCCAAAATAGGATAGCATTTCCATGTGCATTAAACACTTTGCCAGCACTGCCTTTCGCCAGCATTCTATCTGGAATTTTACAGGGAAGGAAACGGTATCTGTCGTTTTAATCATGCATTTCATACAGCTTTTCATTTAAAACAAAACAAAGAAACAAATTCCTGTGATGGAATTGCTTGCCAACAGTTCCCTGCAGTAATTGTATGATTTCATCCAGTGTGCAATTTGTGAAACTGAACCAAATGTCAATATTTTTGTCTTTTAAAGTCTATTTCAAGAATACGAGCAGCATTGTTTTCCTGTATATGTCCCCTTTTGTACATTTTCATACTCAAAATGACACTCTTTCCTTTGTTCCTGGGTAAATTGCATTTCAAACTAACCCAGTATTCAATGTGTCACGGAAACACTGAACAACGTTTGACCACTCCAAGTGATGGGCTTCACGGTGTTTTAGCACACAGTCTGTTCTTGTATGGCCAGAGCTGCCATAGTAGCGCTGCACTGAGGCGTTCATGATCCTCTGCGCCTCCGGGTGGAGGGGCATGGGGCATCCGCCACTGTGGCCCAGCCCTGCCTCATGCCACTGAGTCTTCCTCCAAGGACGTGGTTAGACCGTGACCTTTTTAAAAGACACCAAGCCCATGTAATAGTCACAGGGAAAAGATGAGCGTGAGTCCCAGCCACCTTTTGTAAAGTTAAAAAAATTACTTTGAATTGTTAAAAAAAAAAAAAAAACTTAAAAATAATTAAGGGTGTAACATCCCTGAGTAGGTTATTATCAGTTTTACCATTAATTTCACATTAAAATCTTGAAAAAGAGCAAGCAATAATGGAAAAATTAACTCTAAAACATTGGCTTGAATCATTTGGGATGTCCCTTGATTATGCAGCCACCTAGCATCCACGAGCCAAGCACTGAGCTCATCCCCAGTCTGGTTTCTCGGAAATCCTGTGGAGAAGTGCAGGCTCTATCGTGTGATGCCTCTTTGAAGCTCTGCCACTGTGCATACAGAGAGCTGGAGGTGAAAGCTTTCGCGGGCCTAAAATTTATATTAAGGTCATAAAAACTGATAAATAAGAACACAGACCTTTTGCTTAAGCTCTTTTGAAACTCTCATTCTGTCAAGAACAAGCCATTAGTGCAGGCTCAAGAGTGTTCAAGGGGGCAGGTTTTAGAGAATTCGGTTTCAGTGTGGGTTCTAGAGCACACTTCCCAGACCGGTCAGACAGAGTGATCAGCACACTGCAGAGCCCATGGTAGGTACCCATGGGCCTGCAGGAAACATTTCTGACCGAAAACCCTCAGCCACACAGATCCGGTAAACAGAGTTTCCCACTAAGCCTTCTTGGAAGGGACTGCCTCCTCCTTTATTGACCCCAGCCCTTCTTCTCCCTGTACTTAAAGGGAGGAGTCATCAGGGACCTGGAAAGGCTAAGGGCCATAGCTAGATTTTTAGCCTTCAAAATATTGTACTGCAGCCGCCAAGAAACAGTTCAACATTCATGACAGTGTGTTAATTATAACTGTTCCTCTACCAAATAGCAAAATCCTTGCTAGAGTTCTCGGGAAACTCTTCCCTTCTCTACTCCCCTCACCTTTGCTGCTATATAGTGCTTTAAATCAAGAAAATATGGGCTTTAAAAAAAAAAAAAAGCAACCAAAGTCTCTTGTTCTTCTTGGCGCCCATTGTAGGCCATCCCAGCTGCAGATGGCGGTTTCTGGCGAGAGAGGGCCTCTGCTTCCTCAGTGATGTGTTTGGGCTCCTGCTGAGAACACCCGAGTCATCCTAGTACTTGAGGCTAGAGTAAAACGTTACCTAAGCTAAAGAATACGTTCAGACGTTTGGGAAGATAACATCTGTTATTCTTCTGTGTCTCCCCCTAAACGTATTTACT
This sequence comes from Cabassous unicinctus, assembly GCA_029593785.1. Classification (NCBI taxonomy): domain Eukaryota; kingdom Metazoa; phylum Chordata; class Mammalia; order Cingulata; family Chlamyphoridae; genus Cabassous; species Cabassous unicinctus. The sequence continues at coordinate 10,335 of JAQZBX010042188.1, read as the reverse complement.
TGAGCCTAACTAAAGTCCAGCACTGAGTCACAATTTCACATAGGAATTAAAGTGAAAAAAAGGTTAGGAAATCGTGGTTTCGACAACAAGGCTTCTTTGCAGGAGAAGCACCCTGAGTTACTTGCACACACACAGACCAGCACGCCCAGAAGGTTCTGGTCACACTCTGCTTTGGGGCCAGTTAGAGAGAACTTTACCACTTGGGAACCAGTTTGGCTGTTGCCCTTTCAAGTGCCTGGTGTCATTCAGTCAGTAAGTTTCTGCTCCATGTAGCTCAGGTGGCCCCAGACTTGCCAGAATTGACCCCCTTATGGGGGAGGGGGTGCTGCCCAAGTCCCCAAGTGCCTTCTGCTCTTAAGATGAGTCAGAAGACATCTACCAATGCTTTCCCACATCCTTCCCACTGTTAACCTGGCCCTCATCCTCTTGATCGTTTCATGTCCAGGTGATGAAAAGCAGTTTCAATGAGCAGGGCTGTAACTTGTGCCTTATGGCGGAGAACCTTGGGAGGAGCAGGAAAGGAGGTGCTGCCACAGGGACTCATCACCTCCCAGCCGAGCCCACTGTCCCTAGAAAACTACACAAATGATAGCCATGCTTTTGTTTGCTTCAATTTAATTTTTCAGAGAAGTGGTAGAAAAGTCTCTGTAGTTTCTGCCATTTTACCAAGATGAACGAGGGCAACCCCCACCCCCTGCCCCAGCAGAATTTACATTTGTAACTGTACTCTGCCATACTTGAAAAATAATGCCAAGGTCAGGACTCAAAAACAAATTAGCCTCTAGCAGGCATTCACATGAGTATATTTCAAAAAGGAGTGGCTCAGTTTAGCCATGCAGACATCCATAACTCTATTTGTTAAACTACACTTTTGGGGGCAGAAACAACAAAGTTGCTCCAAGCACAGATGAGCCCTGGGCCCCTGGAACACCAGGGATAGGTGGTTAGTGTTCCCTGGTAGCACAGGACGGGAACTGCCCCAAGCTTTTTCTGCCATAACCACACCACAAGAGAAGTCTACTCCACTTCGTAAAAGATTCACTTCTGGGGCCCTTTAAATAGGATCAAGCTCCCCTCAGGCATGTAAAATCAGTAACAAAGCAGACTGTTTCCTACTCAACAAACCTGAGAGGTAGACCTTAAAACTGCTGCCTCGGTGGTATGTGTGGGTTGAGGGTTGGACAGTGGAAGTAAATCTTGACTCCTTCGTTAAGTATTTGAGTATCTTTTATGTGCTAGGCACTGGGGATAGAGCAGTGAAGAAACAAATGATTGGGAACAAAACGTTTAGATTGATGAGTGCTACAGGAAAAACCACCAGGTATGGGACAATGGGGCAAGAGTACCTAAAGAGTACTTAAGCTTTAGCTGGGGTAGTCTGGGAAGACCCCTCTGAGAAAGTGACTTGTCCTGAGTCAGCCAATTGAAAGACCATCTTAGCTTGCTAACATAGCACATTACCTTACAAATGCACTCAGAATCTCTACTGAATCCCAAATCCCCACTGTTCAGTTCTGAGCATATATTTTTGGAGTCTGTTAAGGAACTTATGGTTTAAAAGAAAACTAAACTTAGCTACCAGCAGTGTGCATAAACCAACAAGAAAAGATTCCAACCCATGAACTTTTCATTGTTCACTTTATCTTCCAATTGAACCTACACAGTAGAAAAGTGATTAGAATTGGATAACTTCTATATTTTCTTTTAGTTTTCTAAATTGTTGGGTGCATAAAGGTATCTACTATTTATGTTGTATACATTTTTAAAAATCTACTTTTATTCTGCATATGATCTGGCTTTGGTGGAGCTGACTGCCTGAGGCCCATTTTCATACACCCAAAGCAGTGTTCCCAAGCACTGTATTTATCAAAGACCCACAGTATGTGCCAGGAGCCTGCACGATGCCACACAGGTGACTCTCAGAAAGGCACAGTCATGACAACGAGTAGCCAGTGTGCCAGAAAAATGCTAAAATGACACACCCAATTAGTTTGGTTAACTTACTCAAGCCAAACACTATTGCACAAAAGGAAAAAGCCTGATGTTTTGCCTGATGTTTTTGCTGAAGATTTTACCTTTTTTAAACAAATAGTCAAGCTAAATGCCCACAAAAATTAAAACATTTCTCAGGAACTAGTCCCTTTACATAACCAAGATGTCCCTGAAGAGTTATGCATAGAAAATCGTTGGGATCCAACTTCCCCACGTAAGTCTCCCCTCACGTCTTACTAAGGAAGAAGTGTGGTGCACAAAGCTATGACCCACCGTTATACCTTAGGAGTCCCTGACAGGTACACAGTGCTTAAATGATAGCAGGCGTACATCCAGCATTATGTTGGTACAGGAGAAAGTAGTTTCATCTATTACGTGTATTCTTTTTTTTAACAAATCAATTTTATTGATACACATCAATAAAGCATACAATTCATCCAAAGTGTATAATCAGTGGTATTTGCTATAATCAGAGTTGTGCATTCACCACTTATTTTTTTAAAATATTTTTAAAATGTTTTTAAAGATACTTAGATTACACAAATGTTACACAAAAAATATAGGGATTCCCATAAGTTCATCACTTATGTGTATTCTTTGCAGCTCTTCTGTGAGACAAGTATCTCTTGTCCTCTTATATAGCCTTTTTCACAAAAGGCCTGTGGAATTCAATACTAGCTTGACCACGTGCTGTTCCAATGGATTGGACTTAGGTCTTCCCTGCGTATAGCTGGATTGGAACCCAAGGTAGCCAAAGCATATGGAGGGGTCGGGGCCCACCCCTTCACCAAGTAGCTCAGGATGGGAGAGAACGTCTCTTCCAACCCTCTAACTTAAAGTGGGAAACAAATCGAGAGCTTGCCTTGCCCAGCGTCCCTCAGCCTGTCTGCGGCAGACACCAGCTCCCAGCGTTCTGCCTCCTGAAAACCATGCCCTTTCCACAACCCTTCCAGATGGCTTCTGGATTAGCATCAGTCCTCTGTCGCACCAAGTGCCAAACAGCCAAGGAGCAGAAGTGGGACTCCTTGCCTGAGTCTCAGCAGGAGGCCTCGCCCAACTCAGGAGACCCAGGTCTAGACAGCCAAACCTGGGAAGAAGCTCATACCCCCCGACTATCATTCACGTCCTTCGGGGGCTTGGAAAATGAAATCCCCCTTGTATACCAAATTACCTTGTTTCTGTCCATGTCAGTCTCAGCATAAGGAAACTTACCCAGGTCATTTGTGGCTTCTAAAAGCCACACTTGGTCATGCTTCACTTCAAACTCCACTTTGTCACTAACCCTTCTTCAACCTGCCAGGCATCCATCCAATAGTAGATGGCCTGATGATTTTGCTTATTCATGTCTGGGGTCAGATTTTTTTTCATATGAAAAAGTCTCTGAAGGCCCAACTACTATTCTGGTAAAAAGGCTTCTTTGTGCTCGTTGCAGTTCTGTTTTCCCCAGTAGTACCATGACAAATTCAACCTTTCAGTGTCCTGAAAAATGAAACTGCCAACTAGCTAACTGCACTAGCTGCTCAGGAGACGTGAGCTTTGAGGACCACGTTTCAATCCTGTGGCCCTTCAGGTATCTTGTTCAATACCGCCAAACCTTCGGACAAAACAGAAAAAAGGCTACGAGCCCACATTACCAGTTTGTTCACCTTTTCATTTGGAGATGTTTTACTCTGATCATGTGCTGTTAGGTTTTATTTCCTGAAAATTTAGTTCTTTTTTCTGCATGAAGGAAACATCGTGGTGTCACATGCTTTAAGCAGTTTAAACAAGATAAATAAGGAGGATGACGTAAACACCACATCTAACTTGCCTATTGTAGACTGTCCTCTTATTAGATTGAAGTACCTAACCTAATATGATATATTATTTTGTAGTATCTCAAACTTTGTAAATAAATACCATTATTTTTATATGGAAATTTTATAGAAGAGCTATTTCTGTATACTTAATTATTCCTGGATTTTCTGAAATAGTGGACAAGTCCTATGCAGCGTTCCTCTAAGGGTGGTCCAAGGACCACCTACAGCAGAATTGACCGAGGGGACTTCCTAGGGTCCATCCCAGAAGTCAATCAGAAGCTCCGGGTCTGGGGCCTGGGAAGCTATATTTTTTAATAAACTGGGTGGTTTTTGGTTTGGTTTGGTTTGGTCCATTAAGGCATGAGTATCTTTGTCCATCTTTTATGATTGAAAAATGGAAAGAAAGACAAAGCATCTGAGATGATTATAAGTTGTACTTGAGGGGGAAAATAAAATGTACCAGACTGTTCTGTGATTGGAATGAGATGTACTATAGACAAAAATAAATACTTTTAAATAATGTTGATCTGGTTATTAGCAGGCTGAGGGAGGGTAGCGGATGCTGTGGTGCCCTGCCCAGGGGCCCCCAGCTGAGTCCCCTCCATCCAGGAATTGCTTTACAAACGGAGCTGCCTCATCCAGGGCAGCTGCATGCAGTTGAGAGGGTGCCAAGGTCCCTTGCCCTGGTTCAGGACATCTGAATTCAGAATTCCCTGTGGGCTTGCTCGAGGCCTCAGTGGCGGCTGTTTAGTGGGTCAACTTCCGCCTCTGCCCCATCTTGCTTCCCTCACTCCCTTCTAGGTGTTCCCAAGAGCACTCCCGGATGCAAGTACACCACCTGCCCCACCTTTCATGGAGAAGATGTGTTAGGCATTTAAAATGTTTCTAAGTTAAACCTTTGATTTTGGGGTCTTTTTTTAAAGGTCACTTTAGAAGAGTATCATTCCAGAATCGATTGACCTGAATACAGTTTTTGCCGAAGATCCTTTATCTTCCATTTACACTAAATGGGCATCAGAGAGAACAGTGACAGTGGTGATCCCAAATGGCACATGCCCAGGCCTCAAGGGGAATTTCATTTGGCCTCAGGAGCCACAATAGCCCCTCAGCACCTGCTCACGCAGTCTCTGCCTGCCTCAGGTAGCAGGGAGCGGCATGCGCCCTAGGTAACTATTTTTCTATGCTCCAGTAAGAGCGAGGAGGGTGCATGTTGGGCACAGGACAGTCAAAAGGCACAGGAGGGCTTGGGGCAATTCAAGAATCACTGAATAGGACCAGGTCTTCAAGAGACCAGGAAATGGTTACATGCGCACCTGAATGTTAATGACAAGGAAGGAAGGCATCTTTCCATAAAAACTACTTTGCGGTGGTGGTGCTGATGGTCTGGAATGTTCGGAAGTTGAAATGGGAAGCAGTGTCCACTCCCTGTACCCTAGAGCTTCCCTGAAGTGAGCCCTGGCTGTGATTGTGTCCTCTCTGCCCCCTGTATCCCACAGTAGCGACTGCTTTATGCCATTGGCTAAGGCGTCCAAGGACCCATGGGAGTAGACATTGGATCATTTGGTCCTAAGAAGGTGCCTTATTGTTGAGGTCATGTGGGGGATGCCATAGGGGACTGCTTTAGAAAGTCATGGCTAACCCTCAACACAGCCCCTGGACACTGGTGACCAGGGAAGATGTCTGCAGAGCCCAAGAAGTTGTTAGCTCCAGTACCCTGTTTCTTGATGAGTTAGGCTCAGCTGAGATGACAAAGCAGCAGACGGAAGATGGCCTCAACCAAAGTCTTCTCTAAGGGGCCGTATCCAGTTGGCAGTCAACTTCCCTTTTCCTATTACTCCCAGAGCTGTTCTCATTCCTTCAGACAGGTGAGCTACTCCAGCTTCCACTTCCTGAGGCGTCCCTTTGAGTGCTGGCTCCTCTCACGGATGCTTGCAACCAAAGACACACCCACCTTCCCAGCTTTCCCAGTAAGGGAGGCTCCAACTGTTGTTCTCCCCGTGGGTGATTTCCAAATGCCTTGGAGCACCCTGATGATTTTAACCTCTCTGCCTTCTTCCTCAGAGGACTTTCTTGCTGAAACTTGCTTTCAGGAAATCTTTCTTCTCAGAGTATAAAATGTGGTAAAGAAAATCCTATGGTCAGGGTGAGAAAACCAATCCCATTTAATGCAAAGTAGAATTTGTCATACCCACTTCCTAACTTTCATGCAAATCCCGTTCTGAAATTTGCCTAGAGCACGGTGACTATCCCCAACCACTCCCGCTTGCCTTCTTTATCTCCTGCCCCATTCAAGGGGCCTGAAGTTCTTTGACATTTATTATACTAAAGCGGGGAGATTTGTTTTCATCTTTTATGCCCTAGAACTTGGCTAAGGCTTCTGAAAGCCAGAACTCAATTAGAAATCATGAGAAGCATGTGCACGGAAGCCCAAAATGATGGCTCTAAAATGTACCAGTTCCACAGGAATTATTTTCAGGTTTTGTTAATAGACTTGTTTTTAAGCCTCCAGCAAAGGCTTGTACTGGAGTCTCAATCTGAATACAAAAAAAAATTCACAGGATGTGTTTCCAAGAACACCTAGGCATTCTCTGCTTTTTGTAACAAGTCACTGAAGTAGAGCCACAGATCTTTTTGCCCTTGGAGCACGGTGGGATATGCTGTGTGAAGGGCTCCAGCCCATCCTATCATCGTCCACAAAACGATGACAGACACTCCTGAAATTTCACCAAAATTCAGTTTATAAATTGCAACTAATAGTTGAAGAAGGGAGCAGGGACAAGAATGATCGGTTTTTATTGCAATAAACGCTTTTGCAAAGTATTTTTTTAAGAACAAAATGCAAACATAAGAGCCCGCTGGGCCCTCCTGACAGTTGCACGTAAGAAGTTGCACATCATCAGATGGCATTTCAGACAGGGCGGCTGGTGTCCTGTCTGCTCTCTTACCCTCAGATAGGTGGGCCAGGGCAAAGCTGCTCCGGGCTGCCGCCTCACCTTCCCTGCAGCCACACGGCCTTTGCCACGGCCACTGACGCAGGCCCCAGCCGCCTGCAGGGAAAGTCCCAGCGCTCACAACAAAGCCTCACCTGGATGCTTGGAGGCAGACCCTTAGAGCAAGGAGTCTGTGTTGTTAATGGATAGCACAGGCTCCAGAGCTTTCAGAGTTTCTCGAAAACATTTTTCCAACGACTTGCTTACGGGTCACCACTGCAAGGACAGCCGTTCTCTCCCTGCCAGGCCTGCGCCAGGGGACGTGTCTGCTCACGTTAGAGATGGGCCTGACCAAAAGAATAAGCTTGTTAAGGAGAGAGGGTTTCCCACCTATTTCCTCCCCACCCTGAATCCCTTCTGGAAGGTTTCTCAATGCCTGGTGGGCCAGAGCATGAATAAGTTGCAGAGTTGGGGTTTGGCCAAGGAATCAAGTGCCTGCTGGGATAGGCCGTGGCCACTCCCAGTTATTATGACAAAAAAACTGAGGGACAGGGGGAAAAAAGTTGGGGCAGAAATACCACAGGCAAAATAAAGCACAGAAACTAATGGTTGCAACACCCAAATAGCCACACAAGCCATGAAGGATACTGGCAGGCAATGGCCCATCAGCAGGAAGCCAGCTTTGTTTCTTCATCCAGGTGCTCAGGGAGGGATAAGTCAAGTATGTTGAGGGGATGAAAACCTAGCAGCAGCTGGTAAGTTAGGAACACAACCTTCTTTTTATTGTGTAGTCTTTTGTTTTTGTTTGCAAGACCCAACAAATACCAGTTGCTGCACTGAGTCCCTGATTGAGTTAAAGTACCACTTGGTTTAAATCAATGGATTGGTGGGAAGCGGATGTGGCTCAAGCAGTTGGGTGTCCGCCTACCACGTAGGAGGCCCCAGGTTCGGTTCCCAGTGCCTCCTAAAGAAGATGAACAAGACAGCGAGCTGACGCAGCAGGCTGGTGCAGCAAGCTGACGTAAGGAAGAATAAACACGAGGAAGCACAATGAGAGACACAACAAGTGGGAGCAGAGGTGGCTCAAGTCATTGGGCGCCTCCCTCCAACACAGGTTCGGTTCCCGGTGCCTCCTAAAACAAGGAGGAGCACACAATGAACAGATGCAGAGAGTGAGAGCAGACAGCAAGTGCAAAACAATGGGGGTTGGGGAGAAATAAATAAATCTTAATCAACCAATCAGTGGATTGACAACAGACCAGCCATTAACATACTGTACTCCTTTGAAGACCTGGGCTGAGCCATTCAAGAAATTTTAGTTGACATCTCTTTACATATATGTACACAGTAGATTTATGTATATATGCATTCCAAATCCCATAAAATAACTCCTTTGTATAATTCCCATACAGAAATTCCAATTTTGCCTCTAGGATTATGTCATGGCAAATAAGCAATATTAGAATACACTCAGCAGTTGATTGTTCACTTTCTTAGCACATTTTTAAGTGAAGAGAGACAACACCCACGGCAGGGAAAGTGGGGAGTGAACTCTGCACCCCTTTTCCTGTCTCCCTCTCTCCTACCAGATACCCCTGTATGTGCACCTGCCTGCCCACACACACACCCTGGGTGGTTTGGGACCTTTGAAGGGCTCTGTACCTCTATGGTTGCAACACTTGCTTGGAAGTGGAGGGGGAGCAGTAATTGCTGCTTGCAGGCTGCAGGGGGAACCAGCCAGTGCCCGCCCCACTCGGGAATCCTTCTCCAGCTTAACTTTCAGTGTGAGGGAAGGAGTGAAAAAAAAAACAAAACACCTTTATTTCTCAGAGATTCAAAATTCTCTGAAATTCTCTGAAAATAACCTATAATTGGGGACTTCTTTGTTAAAAATGGGGTATCTTTCATTTTTATAACCTCTGGGCCTGGTACAGTGCCCCATATACAATTATATTAATAGGTTCTCGGTGTTTGTGGAAGGGAGGGAGGGAAGGAGGAAAGAACCACAGTCTCCAAGTACATTGCCCTTTTGGTTAATGTGAAATAACCAAATAGTTCTCTCACCTTTAGCACAAATGGTCTGGCCAATGCCTGGACAAGTTTGAAAAACTGGGCTTGTTTTTGCGATATTGAGTCAAGAAAGGGCAAGATGGGGGGAAAAGTAAAAACTTGCAGAGGCGTGGCATTTGCCCGGCTTCAGAAGTAATCGGGTGGTAGTAAGCAATAAGATGAGCTGACCTAACGGGGAAGACAGACTCTTGGGAAGGGAGTAGAGGATCCCAGCCAGCTCCTGCCTCTGGTTTCTAGAGACTGAATTGATCATCATTTTTAGCACATGCCCAGCCATCCAGCTGTGCTTTTGCAGGTTCCCAACCAGCCCAGCTCCCTGGATTCTGCATCCTTTCTCTCCCCACAAGGAAAGTTAGTAGTTAATTTTCTATAAGCCGAGAAGAGATCATGGAAATAAGGGAGATACATATCTTTGATAAGCGCCAAGCCGAGATGGTCCATGTTTCAGACGCCAAGATGCCTGCTTCATTCCCATTCCACCCCCAATCCAGTACCAGCTAGTCCTTCTGCCCACTGCAGTTTACACCCTCATTCTAACCGGCAGCCACTGGGTTTTCCATACTTGAATGTGGGCAGCTGTTAGCAAGAAAACACACTGGCCAGAGAAGCCACGAGCATGGGTGGGAATGAGCTAACTCTTTGGTCCCAGAAATCTAGAATATACAGTCTCAATAGATGATAAAGAACTAAAGTAAGAAGTCCTTAATTCTTCCAACCATGTTCCCATGTTAATTTATCTGTAATATCTTCCAAGGAGAAGTTCAGGCAGTGGAAGGGTGAGTGACTACCCCAAGGTCACACAGAGATCAAAGCCCTTGCAAAGAGAAGCTGTCAACTGAGTTGAGCCAGAATACTCTTCCCATCCAACAATTGTGTTCAGGGAGGGAAAAGCCCTTAAATGCTAGAGGGTTCCAAACAAAGCATCTGTCCATTGCTCCAGATGTGAATTCTGAGGGGCCTGTCAACTGTTCAGCCCTGCACCCCCATTCTTAAGTTCAAAGATAGTCAAAGGTGAGACCCCCTGGTTTAAAAAAGTGAATCAGGTACAGAGACATTCACTCAGAAGTCCATTAAAAAAGGCCCCCCAGGTCAGGCACAGAGCCTACTTCCCACTGTCTTCTGCACCCATAGGTGACTCACAGGCCGAGAATGCACTTCTCTTGGAGAAAAACTCTTTGAGCCATTAGATGGCAAGTTGAATCAGCAACTAGTTTTTGGGCAAGATGCTTCTCCACACCCCAGAACTGCTCACAAGCCCTGAGCAAATTGTCAAAGCTGGGGAAGCTGGTCCTGGCTCCAGCTACCCAAGCTGGTAAAGCTCAGATAATGTGCCTGGGCAAGGGGAGGGCCTTGTCACCAGAGGATGGGGCACGGGAAAGAAGGAAGTTGTTCCCAATAGCTAACCCTTAATAATAATAAACAGCTAAGAGATATCTAGAACTCTCTGCCAGGCACTATTCTAAGCACTTTACTTAACCCTATTTGACAAGGCCCTGAGAAACACAGAGGTTAGGTTATTACTCAAGGTCAAACAACTCCAGCAA
>JAQZBX010042187.1:0-22094 GCA_029593785.1 Cabassous unicinctus | reverse complement strand
ACTTCAATCATTCTTAGAGCAATTTCATTATTCCAATAATACAAACAAAACTCATCACCTCTTTAGGTTGTGATTTTGATGTTGCTCCTAAGAACTCACCAACAAGCTCACGGACAAGCTTATATTTTTCTTGAATTTATTGTTTTATATTTCACATTTATTTCCATGTGAGGCGGTTCTTTTTTAGCTCAAGCTATTTTTGAAGGGTGTTGCCAGCTAAGCACTGTTAGCAATACTACCTTCACGACCACTAGGAAATATATCCTTTAGCCCTAATGCAGGGCTCTGGAAGGCACAGGACAGCAACTATGATTCTAGTTAAATAATATGACTGACATATACAAAGAGAAATAATGCTTCCTATCTGGCACGTATTATAAGCTCCATATGCATTAGCATATGCGTGTTTCTGGTTTATTAATAGTCTTGGAATTATGTACACTAAAATGTCAACAGTGGTTAGCTTGGTAGTGGGACCATGCTTGCTTGCTAATTTCACTCTATTTTTTTCTGTGCTTTCAATTTCACAGTTCTCTCTTGCCCTAGGCCACCTTCCAACTAGCTGGAATGGATATGGGCAGATGTGAGGCTTCCAGAGCCACTGAGCTGTGTTCCATGAAGTAATAAAATGTAACGTTTTGTTACATTTGACCCACATATCCAAGTGTGGGTCCCTACAACCTTGAAGAGTTTGGTTCCTCAGATGTACCTCATAAATGCTTATTAAATAAATGAGAAAAGGAAAATAAAAATATAGTATCTCATACACTGCTTGCGTATGTTCCTTCCTCTATTCATTTGGCAATTTACATGTTCATTCATTAACTTATTCAGGCATTTATTCAACAATCAGATGAAATCAGTACCTTGAACCAAATATTATTCAAAGGACAGTGACTACTAGTAGTAGTTTCAGAATGATGTGACAATAGCTCCATTCATCACTTGGGTAGATTGATCTAGCTGTAATTCTCTAAAGAAGAAAAAAAAAGTACAGTAAAGATGGAGAAGGATTCTACAGCATTACCCAGAACAGGTGGAGGTGCAATTGTCAGAGCTTCAAAATCCTGATTCAGAAGATGGACAGTTGCAAATGATATTCTCTGAGTGAGTGAAGGACAGATCAAAGCTATAGGAATCTCATTTCTGCCCCCCCAACCCACCCTGGGTTGGCCTTATGTACGTAAGACTAGAGCAGTTCTATTCTGGAGTCACCTCTTGTCAGCCAGGTACATTTTATGCATTTTTGAGCTATCTGATATATGAAATGACTGTAGAATACAGTACAGCACTGTAACCTGAGCCTTGAAAATAGTTCTCATTTATCTCCCTCAGCCTTTGCGGGCTGACATACCTGGTCAAAGTACATTCTTGAACTTCGAGCTGCAGAACTAGAACAAGGGTCAGATACCAAGGAGTCTCTGAAGTTTATGATAACAGGCCCCACACCAGTTGTAGGACATATCTTTAAGAAGTAACTAGTATGACTTAAAATCTCACGGAAGATACAAAACATGCACACATAAACGTGATATAATGATATAATCAAGACCGAAAAAATAAGAGAGTTAGAAATGAGGTGTGGTGAGAGCTGAACAAAAAGAAAAATAGCACTTCAAGGTGATAAACAAAAGGGGAGTCAGAAAAGACTTAAAGAAGAAGGTGGTACTGGGGTCAATGTTTAAGTATAAATGGTTCAATGCTAATGACTTGAGCCGTTGAAGAAAAGCACACACTGCTTCTCAACATTGATAAGAAAGCCACGAGATAACGTATATGGAAATGATCTCGTAGCCTTCAAAATGTCAGGCACCTCATTAGTTATTAGTTGTTACTATGGTTATCCACAGGCTCTGTCTTATTTATGGGACAATATTTCAGTGTCCCTTTCCTCGGGAAACATACGGGAAAACATGTCTTGTTTTGGTGTGACACACACACATACCAATCGGCCTCTCTCTGAATTGTGTCAACGGTACTTCCTAAGCATCCTTGGCCCCTTCAGATTACATTGCTGGCTTGCTTAAGCATTAAATAACTGGAGGAGAACCACTGGTTGAGGTTAAATCATTTATCAGGATCAATAGCCTTGACTGACTCTGGGCTGATGTGGTGCACTTTCCATATTGAAAGGTCAGAATCTGTCAGCTAGCAGGAAATGCTGTAAGCTCAAATAATGCATGTCAGGATAGCATGAAATGTTGATTGCACTATTCTGGGGCCATCTTGAAATAGCCTCATTCCTGTTTGTGTCCAAAACAACCACTATATGGCACTGCTCTTTCAAAATGGATTATCTTGGCAAAGAATGAAAGTGCCATTACTACCATCTTTCCTCTCCCCCATCTTGTTAATATATACATTATGCATGCAGACTCCACTCAGGTATCTGTTCTTCATTTCTTATCCTGTCAGCTTTCTCATATAAAAAGTAGAGGTGGTAATAACACATAGGATCACACTTATGGACAATAAGGTATTCTGTAGACTCTAAAGCAGTGCATAGATATTAATTTGTCTAATTATTACTAATAAATGTAAATCAAACATGTGAAGTGGTAAGAATGGAGAAGGTGTGTAGTTGCCTATGATCCCAATAGCTAAGCTTCATAAACCATAAATCAAATGAAGGGACAAATGTCAAAGGATGGAGATATTGGAAACTCCTTAAATTGTCCATTTCAAAAGCCCAATTGAGAAAAGAAATGATATTTAAGGAAGCCTACCTAAGTACCACATTATCCTTCGATATCTAAGTGATTTCGGTTCTAGGTACATCTTTGACTTTAGCAAACAATAGGAAAACCATCCACATGAAGATCATTTATGCGTTTTCCATAAAATATACTGAAAACATTATTCATTGTTTTACCTAGTGACCTCTTACGTAATATCTCAAAAGATAAGTATCCATTAGAATTTAGTATAAAGCAAATGATAAAGAACTGGTCAACTACATTTTACCTGATAATAAGTTATTACATAATGTATTGTGCATCGACTTGGCCACTAAGAGACTCAGAAACAATTTTAATTTTCATCCCAGTATTAACCTTTATGGCTAGCTAGCATATTCTAATCCTTCCTCTTTTTCATAGCCTGAGTTTTCTATGTCTTTTTCAGAAATCTTAATGTGTGCTTGAATTTTTTTGTGATCTGCCTTAAATATCTTTTGGAAGGAGTTAGAATATTGACAAATAAAATATGAGAAGGTATTTTTAAGTTATTTTTGAAAAGCACTTTGATTTGTTGACCCAGTTGAGTCACTAAGGATGGCTCCAACAGCTATTTACATTTTGCACAGCATCCTACTGGGTATTGAAAATAAAAGCAATAAACAGCCTTTGAATAGATACTAATGTTATCCAAGAGATAAAATATACCATATATTGTAAAATCCCTGTGCATGGCATTACCTAGATTAGTGCTAAAGTGACTCTGAGGAGATCACAAAAGATTCAGAAAGATCACTGGGTTGGAGTGATCTGGGAAGAAATCTTAGGAGAGCATGACTTAAGCATAGTATAAGGGTTGGAGAGAATTTAAGTAAAGGGCCAAAAAGCCAGAGCCAACAATTGTGAGAACCTATTTGATATCTAGGTAAAAGTGCCACAGTGTCTACCTGGCTTTAGCACCGAGTTTGCTATGTAGTGTGAGCACTGAGGGTCAGAATCTGAAGGCTTGAATGCAAGGCTAAGGAATTACTTCTTATATAAATGTAAGTGTTGTGTAAAATGCAGGCTAAATCAGACAATTCTTCATAATTGATGGCCCTCTAGATAGAGCACCTGCCTAAGGAACTATTTGCTAATTCTTAAATATCCCAAGGCTGCTTCTTGGGCTCCACAAATATTTGAAAGCCTAGGTAATCACATATGATTAGGGTATAGAAGATGTCTACAGTCAAACTCTGGGAAACTGTTTTGAATTTACCTTTTGATGAAATCCAATTTAGATGAAATATTGACGACTCAAAAGTATTCCCATTTCTATAGGATGTGGACTTGTGCCCAAGTTGGTATCACTCAAAGGCAAGGATAAAATACATATTTCCAGTTGTTGGGAGCTTTTTTTTAATTTGTACTATTCCACAAACTTGGTCCAGAAAACTGTTAGTTTGTTTATAGAACTTTTTAAAAATATCCCCCCCCCCCCTTTATTGGAGGGGATTTGGGAGTGTTAGATATTTGTAAGCACATTTAATGTACAAGTATCATTTTATTTATTCAACACATGGAGTCATTCAAATATTTTGAATAATTATACATGCCTCATAACCTGTTTTCCCCATAATAAACAGCCTTCATTCATCATCTTTCCTTATTTGACAAAACTTTGAACTGTGACCCTGATATGTGACTCTAGACATCTATGGCTCTCATTTGAACATGCTCTTATTGGTATTTGTTCCTTTTAATGTAAAGACTATAGGCCAGAATTGACCTGAAAATTTCAGAAGTGGACTGACCACAGAAAAGAGCAGAAAATATTTGTTAAGGTCCTACTATGCTCCAGATACTTCACAGAACAGACATCTGTCCCTTCTCCCATGGAGCTTACAACCTTCAGGAAAGAAAGATATTAAGCAAATAGAAATACTTATGCAATGGCAAGTATAGAAGGATACTTTTAGAGTATTTAATAATTGGGATGGAGTGGTCAGGGAAGTTTTCCTTAAATGGCACTATATTGGGATATAAAGAATGAGTAAGTTTTGAAAAGATGACGAGAAAATGGGGGAGAAATAATCTAGTTGTGTAAGACAGGGCAAGCTCTTAAACTCTCTGTGCCTCAATTTCCACATCTGCCAAATGGGCATAATAATAAAACCAATTGAAATTAATGAGGTAAGGTAGTTAGAACAGGATCTGGCATAACAAAAGATGCTGCTGCTACTGTTGATAATAATGACAATTATCATGACTCTTGGAAGAGGGGATGACAGTTGAGAAGGCCCTGAGGGAGGTGGATGCTAAGCATGGTCAAGAAGTTGAAATGAAGACCAGTATGGCTGGAGCACAGAGAGGGAAGGGACACAAGGAGAGAGAGAGGGAAGAGAGGCCATTCGGCCCATGTAAGAGAGCAGGGACTTGTGGAAGCTGCATCTGCCTTTTGACACTATTGAACCTGCCATTAAAGAGAGAACATAGTGAAATGACCACCTGGTAACCAGGGACTCTCCTTTCTCCCAGGCCACCCTTGACCGCTCTTGCTTTTGATTATGTGTCATGGTTGCAATGCGAGTACTTTGTAAACTACATCTGTTTCATCATTTTTCTCCTATTTATTTTTTTTCATTTGGATAATGCCTGAAACATACAAATCAATTCTCGCCCACCCACCCCGTGGAATTACCTTTGACCTTCTTGTGCCTGGTTATTTGTCCATGTATCAGTTCTCCTTATGCTTTCTCTAAGCTCAGCTCTACACAGTCAACTCCTTTAATCTTTTCTCACCCATTTAATCCCATTTTCTTAATCATTTTTGTTCCTCCTCTTGCTATTCCCTTGAAAATTGCTTTATCTCATGGTCAATTTATCACATAGCCATTTAATTTTTACCAGGCACATAAACCCCTTGGTGGAAATAGCACTGTGAAGCACATTTGCACTCACTCATTGAAGCTCCTACTTTTTTTGAACACATTGCCTATGCTTGCCTTATAGATTGGTTTATATACATATCTCAAGAAGTTGAGTGCAATTAGGAGGATGCCTATGTGCTGATGACATTACCATTTTCAGTATCCAGTCTAGAGGAGTGGGAACTAATAAGGATAGTATAGTTGTAAAAAGAACCAAGACTGCAGGATCAGACAGACCCATGTAATAGCTGTGTGACTGGCTCAACTTCTCTGAGCTGTAGGGCTTTCTATACTAGGTGGTAGTTAAGGGAGTAGCTCTGGAATCACAGTGGCAGGATATAAATCTCTACTCTGCCCCCTGCTGGTACTGTGATCTCAGCTAAATGACTTACTTGCTCTTCAGCTCTTTACCTTAGTTTCCTCATTTGTGCAAAGAGGATAATAACCATATCTTTGTGATAGTGCTGTTGTGAAGATGAGCTACAAAGCACTTAGAAGGGACGCTTGCGGGAAGTAAGAGTTCAGTAAATGCTGGTATTCTTTTCCTTAAAATGGGTATAATAAAATTTCCCTCACCAACTGCCATAAAGATAGATATGTTGACCAATGGAGTAGAGAGTGCAGAAAGAGATCCTCAAATTTATGGCAAAGTGATTTTTGTCAAGGCTGTCAAGCCCACCTAGCTGGGGCCACAATAGTCTATTCAACAAATGGTGCTGGCAGAACTGGATATCCTATCCAAAAGAAAAGAAGAGGACTCCTATCTCACACCTTATACAAAAAACTCAAAATGGATCCAAACCTAAATATAAAAGCTATAGTCATAAAACTCCTAGAAGAAAAGGTAGGGAATTGTCTTCAAGATTTTGTGGTAGGTGGTGGTTTCTTAAACCCAAAGCATGAGCAAAGAAAGAAAAAATAGATAAATAAGACTTCCTCAAACTCGAACACTTTTGTGCTTCAAAGGACTTTGTCAAGAAGGTGAAAAGGCAGCCTACTCAATGGGAGAAAATATTTGGAAACCACATATCCAGGAAGGGTTTGATATCCATGTTATGTAAAGAAATCATACAGCCCAACAAAGAAAAACAAGCAACCCAGTTTAAAAAATGGCGAAAGATTGAATAGACATTTCTCCAAAGAGGAAGTACAAAGGGCCAAAAAGCACATGAAAAAATGTTCAACATCATTAGCAATTAGGGAAATGCACATCAAAACTACACTGAAATATCATTTCATACCTTATAGAATGGCCTTTATTAAAACAACAGAAAACTACAAGTGCTGGAGAGGATGTAGAGAAGCAAGAAAACTCCTTCACCATTGGTGGGAATGTAGAATGGTACAAGCTTTGTGGAAAAGTTTGGTGTTTCCTCAAGAAACTAAATATAGAACTGCCCTATGATCCAGCAATCCTGTTAACTAGAAATATTTTCGGAAGAACTGAAAGCAAGGATGCAAACTGACATTTGCACACCAATGTTCATAGCAGCATTATTCACAATTGCTAAAATATGGAAACAAACCAAATGTCTATCAACTAATGAGTGGATACATAAAATGTGGTATATACATACAATGGAATACTACTCAGCTATAAAAAGAAATGACATCAAGATGCATATGACAACATGGATGAACCTTGAGGACATTATGTTGAGTAAAATAAGTCAGACACAAAAGGACAAATATTGTATGGTCTCATTAATATGAATTAAATACGATGAGTAAACTCAGGAAATTCTAGAGTATAGGTTACTAGGAAAAAGAATGTCAAGTGAAAATGGGAGCTGATGCTTAAAGTATGTAGAATTTTTAATAAGGTTTATTATATATGTGGAAATGGATAGAGTCGATGGTAATATAGTAAGTATAACTAACACTGCTGATTTATAAATGTGATTGTGTCTGAAAGGGGGTAGTCTGTGGACATAATACTTCAATTCAAAGGATGCTAGAGAATAATCTAGGAACTGTAACAGTGATTTCAGTCGTGGATGAAGATTGTGGTTAATAGTATAAGATGGTTCTTCTTTTACAAAATGTTAAGAATCTGGTGATACAGGGGGAAATTACAACTAATGTAACTTATAGACTATAGTTAACAGAAATATTGTAATATTTTTGCAGCAATGACAAAGAAGATGTACATCAATTCTAAGGGATAACTATAGGGGGGTATAAGGGAGTATGGCATTTTTCCTTTTGGAGTAATAAAAATGTTCTAAAATTGAGATGATGACAGTACAACTCTGGGATGAATATGAGAGCCATTGAGTATACACTTTGGATTGTGCAAAGCATGGGGCTGTATAACACAATGAATCCCATAGTGTAAAATGGACTGTGGGTAACAGAACAAATATGAGAACATTCTCTCATGAACTATAACACTTATATAATACAAATATAGGGTGTTAATAACTGGGTGGGTTGGGAGTAAAATACACCAAATGTAAGATATGGGCTACAGTTAGTAATAATATTATGAAGATACTCTTTCATAGTTTGTAACAATTGTTTCACAACAATGCAAGGTGTTGATGGTAGGGTAATGTATGGGAGCCCTGTATGATGATATGCATATTTGCTTTGTAAGTTTCACAAGTTTTACTATACACTTATTATTATTATTTTTTTTTTTTAAGATTTTATTTATTTATTCTTCCCCCCCTGCTGCTTGTGCTCGCTGTGTCCATTTGCTGTTTGTTTTTCTGTGTCTGCTTGTCTCCCTTTGTTGGGTCGTCCTGCTGCGTCAGCTCACCGCGCCGCACGGGCCGGCTTGCCTTCACCAGGAGGCCCCGGGAATTGAACCCGGGGCCTCCCACATTGTAAACGGGAGCCCTATCAATTGAGCCACATCCGCTTCCCTATGCACTTATTATTTATGTATGTTCATGTAGGAATGATATACTTCAATAAAAAAAAATTTAAAAATTTCCCTTACCAGGTCATTGTGGAGCTTAAATATTATACAAATAACCTAGTTATTGTTACAGTACATAGAAGTTCACTAATGTAAGCTCTCCCCCTTCCAAATGCATTGCTTTCATGAATATGCCATCTAAAGAGTTAAATTTAAAAAAAAAAAAAAAACATCAGATGACAAGCAGAAGATACAATTGAGTACTTACTAGCTTCTTGGAGGAATGATAGCTTTCTAAGATTTAAAGCAGGAAAATATATCACACAAGAAAAGATTGACATATTCAATTATATACAATTTAAAAATGTGTGCACAATGAAAAATATCATAACTAAAATGTAGAAGAAAACAAATTGAAAAAATAATTTGCACCAAGTATGTCAGACAAAGGATATTTTTTGTGAAAATTAGTTCAAATGAGATCTATGTGAAAATTCATAGTCAACTATAAAGCAAAATATAAATGTTTGTTTTTAAAACTTATGCTACAGTATATTGAGCAATTAATTCTTAGGTACTAAGCACTGTCCTATATAGTATATCCATATAATCTAGATGTTAACTGGGGTCTCCCCCGACCTTAAGATCCCCCCAGTTCCATGGTGTTGGGATGACCAAAGCCTTAATGGTAGAAATTCAATTAATATCATGTTGTCCCTCCACACTCCTCCTTAACTAGCTTCTGGGCACCTGAGTTTCCCTGGTGTCCACTTTGTACCATTCCATGCCAAATGGAAATCTTCTCACATAAGTGAATTCATTCCACGTATGTTGTATGGGAACTTTACTAAGAAGTTGATGTGTCACAGGGTGACACAGGATGACACCGGAAAGCCTTTGTCATCTTTTTGCCCATCCCTCCACCATCCCTCTACCATCCCTCCTCTCTCCTCAGGAACAAATTCATTCTCTTAACACATTAAGACTGATTTTCCTTCTTTCTGAAAAATCTTTGATGCCCGACTCAAGTGGACAACTTACGGCAATTTTTGAACAAAGAGCCCTCTTCCTAAGATAATTCTTATATTAGTCTCTAAGAAGATTAATCTTCTGTATTTCATTATGTATATTATTCCAAATCCTCACAAAAGTCCTGCAAAACACAGCCATTCTTGGCATTCTGTGGATGAAGAAATTGAAACTAAGATGAAGTACCTCCCAAAGTTACACATTAATACGTATCTGTGTGGTTTTAAGAATAATTAAAGTAGTATAAATGTAAACAGTGGATATGTAAATCCATTTGAGAAATATTTATACCCTAAATGCTTTGAACTGATGATTCTCATTATAGGAATTGGAAACCCTACCCCTTTGGCGTCTATCAATATAATCCCACTACTTGAACTACTGATAATAATAATAATAATAATACCTGGCATAAATTGAATGACGATTGTGTACCAAGTGCCATTCGAAGCACTTTTCATGTAGTAACTCATTTAATCCTTACAAGAATCCGACTAGCTAAATGATATTTTCATTATCGTTCTATGGTTAAGAATAAGGAATACAGACAGATTAAAGAACTTGCCCAAACACACAATCATACAGAAGCCTGGAACCCCATAAATTTTCTTAACCTCTAAACTAATGCACAATAAAAGATTCTTGAGCACTTGCGATGGAAAATTTAAAATATCACACCATAAAAAGTCTCAGTTTTGCATCCTTTGAAATTAATGTTGTTTTTTAAAATAATACCAAGTACTAATGACATTGTGATAAAACTGTGTACTCATAAGCGAGGAGTGTCTCTTTTGAGACACAAAAATGAGTCATAATCTTAGGCTTAATAATCTGTCTCTGGAGAAATTCTTAAAAATATAAATGAGATTATTTGAACTATGTTACTCATTTCAACCTAAATGACAACTGGGTGAATAAATTATAGTACACCAATTCAATGGAATATAATGCAGTCATTACAATTTCAGTTAGCACTATGTATTTACATGGGCATATTTATACCTATAAAGTTAAGTCATAAAAATCAATGAACAGAGTTTACATTTATTAGTATTACTATTAAAAACAATATATGCTTAGTTGCAACCATTCAATGATCGATACATAACTTATGAATCGAAATTGGTGGATGAGTGATTTTAACATTTTCATATTAAAATTACCTTTTATGTTGTAAAATTATTTGAACACTAGAAGAAAACTGTTAGATAATATGGGGAATGAAAAAGAGACCATCATTTGCATGATTCATGGGCACTTTATTCTTAGAGAGGGATCTAGTTTTAGAAATCCCCCATGATCTGAAGACCACCTTTTGCTCAGTAGAAGGTGCTCACACTTCTGCAAACCAAGTAGCTTTTGCAGCCAGTCTTGTTTGCTCCTTGTCCTACAAGCCTTCCCTCCCAGAGTGCCTTTCTAAGCAAGAATTATCAAGGAGAACAGACAAAAGTAGTGGTTCCTTAAGAATTCCTACCCTTCTGAGCCACCATTATGATGGAAATGTGTTTTATCACTTAGATGTGTTGGAAGGGGGAAAAAAGGGAAAGCCCTTGTAGAAGAGCTCTTATCTAAATCCGCATCTGCCCTCTGAATTCCTGCATTATCAGGCTTCCAATAGTGAATTGTCTGTGTGCATTGTTTTATCACATGGGTTGGGAGCTCCTTGAGGTCAGAGGGGGCTTAGCTCTATTCATTCTGGTGTCACCAAGTCATGGTGATTTGCCCAATTGTCCCCCAACTTTTGAGGGCTTTTTCCTCTATTGGCTTTCAAAGAAAATCTTACTCAAACTTTTAGCTCCTGTTGGGAAGTTTTCTCTCTATAGAGCTTTGCAAACCGGGCCAGGCAGAGAGAGGAGTTGCCTGATTTTTTGCAGTAACTCTCTGAACACCTTTAGTGTAAGAGATACTGGATATTTCATTCTACAATGGCAATATCCTTGTAGTGCCAATTATAAAAACAGGATATCCACTGGGTAAGGTCTTAAATAGAATTGTATAAGAGATAAAGTAAAAGCCTTTTTATTTATCTCACCCTCTGACAAGTCCCAGGTGTGCTTTATATATCCTGGTTTTACTGGTTATATAAACATATAAACATTCGTTATACAAGAAGTCTTACCAAATATACTCTTCAGTAACATGCTTTGTTCTCACATAAAAATATACTGTGGAAAATCATCCAGGCCAATACATAAAGATTTAGCTTCTTCTAAATAGATCTATAGTATTCCATTGTGTGGGATATCTAAGATGTATCCAGTCATTTGCTAGTTTTAAACAATACTGCAATGAACATCCTTATAGATAGATCTTTATTCACTTGTCTACTTTTTCTAGGACAAGTGTCTAGAAATGAAATTGCTGTGTCAATTGATACACATATTTTGAATTTTGATATTTAAATACATTGCCTACCAGAAAGGCTATACCAGTTGATATTCCTATGAGACTACTGAAGTCCTTCGATTCCCTATGCCATGCCAGCCCTGATTATCTTTATGTTATATTTTAAGTGCTTGTTTATTTCTTTGCCGTCCTACTACACTGATCTTAGAGGTCAAGATTGTATGTCATTTTTTGATATCCGATTAGGTTTTTTTTAAAATAAAACACATGAACATTTGGTTAATGTAAACAGTCCTATTTCTAAAATAAGTGTGACTATTTTAAAGTGCTAAATCATGGCACAGATTACATACACTCTACAATGCATTTGAGGAAAAGTATTTGAGAGAGATTGGACACAGATAGATGTCAGCTTGAATCCTTGCTGTGTCTCCTGCTAACTATGTCTAGAGAC
Source organism: Cabassous unicinctus (assembly GCA_029593785.1). Taxonomy (NCBI): domain Eukaryota; kingdom Metazoa; phylum Chordata; class Mammalia; order Cingulata; family Chlamyphoridae; genus Cabassous; species Cabassous unicinctus. The sequence goes on along the minus strand of JAQZBX010042187.1, from coordinate 9,815 downwards.
AGGGCACATAGCCTCTTTGAGCCTCAGTTTCTTCTTCAGTGAAAAGGGCGTAACAATTCCTGTCAAAATCTTTTAACAGTGTTAATATCAGGATTAAATAAGAAAATCCTGTCAAATCTTACTACTTTAAGTGATGTTTACAAACTGGCAGTATTAGTGTCACTACGCAGCAGGTTAGAATTGCAGAATCTCAGGCTTTCCTCAGAACTACTCAATCAGGATCTGCATTTTAACAAGATCTCCAAGTGATTCTTATTTAATTTAAAGTTTGAGAAATATGTAAATAAAGCCTTAAGTACAGCACCAGACACATAAAGGTGATCAATAAAATATGATGATGCGATTTATGCAAAGTACCTAGCATTTACTAAACCATAGTTGTTGTAATTTTTATTAGCTGTTCAAATTTGGCTTTAAAATAATGGCTTGGTCTTATGCAAAAAGCTGTGTTTCTTTAATGTATGCAAGAGTTCCATTTGGGGGTGTAAAGTGATGTGCTATGCAGTGGAATGAATGTGATTTACACTTGGCAACTCATTTGGGAGGCAGTGGAACCATGGATTTAGAACCAGAAAGGGATGGCTTAGAATCATAGCTCTGCTACGCATTAGTTGAGGGGTCCTGAGAAAATCATTTACTGCCCTTGAGTTCTACTGTCTTCAGCTGGTTGTTTCAAGGATTTTAACAATCTATCTGGACAACACCATGAGCACTGCTGGACATATTTCATTTCATAGGCCAGGAATAATACCTACTGACAGATGCTTAGTAAGTGCTTGACAGTGTCCTAAATACCTTATGTAGTTATTTCATTTACTCCTCACAAAATGCTATAAACTAAATATTATTATCATCCTCATTTTATGGAAGAGTAAATAAGTTCAGAGAGGTTAAGTTACTTGCCTTAGGCCACATAGCAAGTAAGAATCAGAGCCAAGAATATAAATCTAGGCAGTGTGTTGTCACAGTCTAACTACTTTTCTACTTTTCTTATTTACAATGCTTGCTTCAGAAAGTGATGATTGATCTGCATTTTAGAAGAGGAGAAAGAGTCTGCCAAGTGCCAATTCTCAATTAACATTTTTAGCCCAGGAGCTCTGATTGACTTCATCACTGATGCTGGCATATATAAAAGATCTGAGTTTTGTTTTGTTTTGTTTATTTTCTTCTTCTTACAATCTCTTTTGACAGGGCTTTTAATAGCTTAAATTTCATTCACATTTGTATAATGATAATTAACATGTTTGTGTCTTTAAGTGCTGGACACTGTTGTAAGCATTTATTTACCTGTGTTAACTCAGTTTATCCCTATGACAACTCATTGAACTAGATGCTATCATTTTTCCCAATTTACAGATGAGGAAAGTGAGGCCGAAGTATTTGACACTTACCCAAGGTCACACAGGTGGTGAAGTTGAGATTCAAACCCACAGGCAGCCTGGCTCCAGAATCCATTAAGCTCTATTGCCACCTTCTTGACTCTTTATATATTTATTTACTTACTTACTTATTTATAGTATAGTATTAGAATCACCATTTTATAGATGATGAAACAGGATCCAGGTATGTTTCATGATTTGCCTGAGATCACACAATTTGCTGGTTGTAAAACTGGGATTAAAATCCAGTTCTCTGAACTCCAGGCTGAGGTCATGCCACCAGCTGAATTGGGAATGGCAACTCAGGGAAGTCAGCATAGAGAAAACCAAGAAGGGGTTTGAATGGAAACATGCCCAGAAGGAAGGGACCTCTGGATTTCACATTAGATTTGATTTACCAATCATGATTGAAGCAGTTGTCGTTCTACTTCCCAGCAAGTCTATTCTGCCACTGTCAATTTGATCCTGAGTCTGGAATTGTGTTTGACCATGAGGTTGCAATGCAAAATAATGAGATAATGTGATTTTGGTTTTGTTTGTTTTTCTTAACCAGTCCCTCTGCTGCTTTTCTTACCAGTCTGAGCCTACTCCTTTACTTTTGTCCACTGAAACTGTGTTGAAAGAAAGAAAGAAAAAAGCAATGAATTATGGTATACTGAGACTGTTAACGTGTCATTTCTGTTTTCTATTTATTCCATGAATTGTTTCTTCCTTTTGCTTCAAAAATCTTCTCTCTCTTCCCATTTTCCAGATCATGTCGCTTGTAAATGCTTTCCATTCATCTTTGACTCTGGACTCTAATTTGTTCCGAAAGCCAACTGTCAGCATTTTGAGACTCAATGTTTGATATAAAATATTAGGTCCTGCCTGTCTTTTCTAGGGAAAACAAAACAAAACAAAAACAAACACACAAAAAACATGTTCACTCCAAATTAATAGCCAAAATTACTTGAAAAATTTACAGAACATTTTTTCCATTTAATCTCTGATTTTATTTTTAATGTAAAATAAGTAGGGGAGATATTTTACCTTTTTAATTTTTATTAATAGTTGAAGAACCTGAGATTCAGAGAAATTAAATCAGAGAGATTAAATAAAATGCTAATAGAAGGAAGCTGCCATTCTGCTAGTTCCTCTCTTTTCTTCATGATACAGGGAGAGAAAATACCTGGGGTTGAAGCCTTGGCATCCTCCTTAGCTTTTGTGTAAACTCGGGCATACCACTTTCCTTTTCCATGGTTATATCTACCACTTAGATTAAAGATGATTAAAAGTTATATTATCCACAGTTGAAAACAAATTCAAGATTGGGGTAAGGCAAGTATCTAGAGTGAGCATTAGGCTTCGGGTTCTAGCAAATTGTAGATAAATGCTGCTTTTAGTAGACAGAGGGACTGTGTGGGTTTCTAACTGGCAACTTGTTTTGTGAATCTGAGGCTCAACAGAGCCATTGGGAAAGAGTTGTACTTTCCCTGTGTCTCCATTCTGCAAATAAGGGACCAAATTATTCATTAATTCTAAGCATTGGGCTGTTTATTGTGATTCTTGTAAATTATTCCATTGTCATTGCATTACTCCAACAAGCTCTGAAAGGTGCTTTCATGATCTAAAGGGAAATGACATAAAACAGTTACCATAAGGTCTAGCAACCCCTACATGCTCAGTAAGAAGAAGCAGGGAAACAATGAATCAGGCAAGGTGGTGACCACTGGTCACAGCAGACACAGGGATTGGAGAGAGCAGTTTTGCTGGACCCTGGCTCATCAGTAAAAGTTGGCTGGCATGGAGGGAAGTGGAATTCCGGAGACTCCAACTGAGGCACACCCCCTCTCCAGAACTCCGTGTGTTGGAAGTGAGGAGTTTAACCTGAGCAATTGATTTAGTTTCCTCAGCTGCTCAGGCAAATACCGTGCAACGGGTTGGCTTAAACAATGGGAATTTATTAGTTCACAGTTTTGAGGCTAGGGAAAGGCATCTTCAAGGCAATCCTTTCTTCCTGAAGACTGGCTTTCTGGAGCTGGCTGCTGGCAATCCTTGCTTTTGGGCTCCTCTGTCACATGGCAATGCACATGGCAGCCTCTCCTGGCCCCTCAGTTCTCTCCTGGGTTCCGCTGAATTTCAGATTTTTGTTTCCTGTGACTTTTTCTCTCTTTGAATTTCATTCTGATTATAAAGGATTTGTAATAGGATTAAGGCCCATCCTGACTGAGATGGGCCACACCACAACTGAAATACCTCATTAAAAAATAATAATAATAATAATACTTATAATGGGTTCACACCTACAGGGATCAGTTAACTTTAAGAATATGTTTTTCTGGGGTACATACAGCACAAACTGAACACAGAAACCCCAGGATCTAGCAATAGGGTCTCTGGGCATGTGCATGGTACATAGTAGGTGTCTCTGGGACCTCCAAAGCATGGGGCAATTTCTGTGCTTCCAATTTTCATTTATACAAAGGAGGGAGACTAATGATTCAATGAAGAGAGAGCTTTTTCCCCTCGGATGGCAAATGGAATATTAAAATGCTTTACTATTGCAAAGAAGCAGATAATAAGACAATTAGGACCATTCAAAATTGACAAAGCACCAAGCCAGATGAATTACATGGCTGCATTTTGAGGGCAGGAGCAAGGGAATGGCAAAGCCTGTTGGCAGAACCCTGGGGAAGGCATGAGTGCAGAGCCCAGCTGAGCTCATGCTTGAGGTCAAGAGAACCCACAGGCAGAGGCCAATTGCTCTCCAGAGTCTGAAAGTTAGAATCAGCAATATGTATGATGGCCCCATGGGGTCAAAGATGCTTCAGTATTATGCATCTTCACTAAAAATGTTGATCTTTTTCACCTTCCACTACTGGGTTAATTGGATCTTCTTTTACTCCTGTAAGAGCGTAAGAGCGTCCCTTTATTATGCTGCAGGTAATGCTTTTTAAACTGTCTGACCCACCCCCCTTTATTTTTTTTCATTCATGTCAGCCATGGGAACTGGTGCAGAACAGACAGTAAATGTCAGTGGAAGGAAGGGAGGGAGGAAGGAAGGAAGGTAGGAAGCAAGCAAGCAAGCAAGCAAGCAGGAGATATAAACTTTGGTCTCACTCCCATATAAGTTCTCTCAGGGACTTATATATTTAAGGGGATAATATCCTGAATATCATTCTTGAATTAAACATCCTGAAAAAGCTTTGCTTCTGCAAGAACCTGGCCATCTCCCAAGGGGTCCTAAAAATAGAATGATCTTTGCAAAATGAATCTGTGAAGAAAAATCACGTGGCCAGAAAAGACTAGCTACTATGTGCATGGGGCCATTCTTGAAGGAATTACTTTCAAATAGGTTTAAAGTATGGATATGTGGATAGTAAATATTATGACAGGTTTTCTTGTATAAGTTGATTTATAGAAGAAGTACAATTCAAAGAGATTAAGTCATGCAAAATAACAGAGCAAGCAGACAGGTCTGAATCTTATCCAAAGGATGTCTAAGTCCAAAGCCCATTCTCTGTTCATTATGCCTAAAGCCTCCCAATGTTGTGAGACACTGGCCTTTTTATTCCCCTGGCAGAGGCTGTGTGATAGCAATTAGAATCATTTCAGATAAGGCTCACCATCACTACCCAACTTCATTTATTATGAATATCAAATGAAAGAGGGTATGAAAGCACTGCCCTTTGGACACAATTTGCTGGCTCTCAGGTGGGGTCCTCGTTCTGGAACTCTGACCACTGTCTCTCAGATGAGACCCCTCCTTGGTGGAAGGAACTAGATGGAATCCCAGCAATTGGAAGGGAAGCACATTACCATTCCCAACAGTGGAGAAACTGAGTTTCAGAGAACATGCAACACCCTTAGATGATACCGGCCTGAAAACAGAAGCTGGTCTTGACCCCCAGTCTTCTGTTTCCTTGAGCACTGTCTTTTCCACTAGCCCTTGGCTCAAAGCAGATTGCGAAGAGGGCAGGAGAGCACATGCTGTGGAGACATTTTCTTGGATCTGAATCCTGACTCTGGCATTTACCAGTTGTGTGACCTTGGGCAAATTGCCTCCTATCTCTGAGGCTCAGTTTCCTCTCCCAGGTAATGAGGGAACTAATACCTACCTCACTGAGTAGCTATGAGAATTAAATGAATCTGTGAATTAATTAACGTATTCTCCGCCTTGTTCCAGAAAGGATTCAAGGTGGCTTACAAGGACACAGTAAAATGATTTAAGAATGTGAGAGAAGAGAAATGATGAAAAGACCTGTGGAAAGGAGAGTCAGTCCAACACAATGGCTAAGAAGAGGTCATTCATTTTGTGCAAAGCTGTCCAGGAGCCAACCTCAAAAGGGAAGCCTTAGCATCTACTTTGTTCACCTTGTCCATGAGATTGTTAACAGATGCATGGCTAAAGAGGAGCATGGCTATATTTAAGATATACGGCGTCTTTTATGTTCTTATGTTTAGGCTCCAGGCTCTAGGGACTACATTAGGGAGTGTAGATCAGTGCTGTAAAGGCTGGCAAGGCCCCTGCTCTCATGGAGCTGACAGTCTGCAAGAGAGGACACTTCAGTATAATCAATCACTTCCATGATAGTTTTACTTAAAAAAAACAAAACAAAACAAAAATGCCATAAAGAATAAGTGAGCTAAATGAAAAACACATGTTAATCTCTGAGCACAGGTCTGGCATAAAGGAGATATTCAAAATTCATTTGTTCACTTGTTTAACAAATGTTAAGCATTATCTGTATCAATGCCTCTCTTAAGCACTGGGAATATGTAGTGGACAAAACAGTAAAAACCCCTTCCTGGGTTCCAGTTGAGAAAAGGTGATCAGGAAAGTAGTCAAGTGATATCTAGTATATTAGATATTGATAATAGAAAGGAGAAGCGAGGCCCATTAGGGAGGTGGTTCAGAGAGACAGGCCAAGGGAAGCCTCACTGAGAGTCAGGATTTAGGGGAAGTGAGGAAGGGAGACTTGATGGTTCTGAAGAGAAGGGAATCCCAAGGGCAGCAAGAACAGAGGCCAAAGGCTGGCAGGGACCTGGCAGTGTCAATTGCAAGTAACAGAAAGTCAACGCAAGCTGGATTAAGTGGAAGAGATGTACAGGAAGGAGGCTTAGGTGGTCCATAGAATCTGAAGCTGCAATGCAAGGAAAACGGCCAACCTGGGAGGCTATGGTGGAGAGACGAGCCTGGCCTGGCTGCCGTTGGCATGATTCCCCTCCTCTCCTTCCCTCTGAGCTTGGCCTTATCCTCTCTGGGTTCTTCCTCTACCCACATGGCCAGTGATATGGCGGCTGGCAGCACAGGGGTCACATTCTTACAGCTTTACAGCCAAAGAAGGAAGAGAGAGATGCTTCTCCCTGCCTGCTCCTGCACAGAAAAAGCCCAGGCTCAAGGTGTCTGTGGTCGTGAAGTGGAACAATCCATGAGCAGCTCAGTCTGGGTCATGCGCCCATCACTGTGGTCTCCCTAGCAAAATCTGTCATCAAAGAAGGTAGAGAAAAGGGAACTAAGCACACTAAAACCATCACCGAAAGCCCTGTTTGAAGAAAATGACTGGCCCTGAGAAGAGCTGTTCATTAATGTCACAGCAGAGGCTACATCCTCCTTCCCAACAGAAATCATTAGCATCCTAGCTAATTTGACATATGGATGAGACTTAGGTTATTCTGTGTTGTTGCTAATTCCCAAGAGATGTTTTGTGGTTTCCCTCCTCTATGCACAGAGGGCACTCTGTTGTCATGTGCATATAATTGTCCCATAATCTAAAACGCTTCAGGCTTATGATGCTGAGTGGTGTGGTATAATCACCTCTCCTTTGTTGTGACTGGGAAATGCTGTGAGATTCCACACAGCTGAAAAGTAGGCCACAAGGACACACAAAATGCACCATAATGCACAAGTTAATTTGCACACGGTCTTTTTTTTTTTTTTTTGATGATAATTATGAAAAGTAATTTGAGTGAAAGACAAAGTCCACTATATATAGCGGGATGCTTTTTGCAAAACATTCTGGAAGAAGTAAGCATAGGCTTCTAATGAGATGATAAGAATTGCTGGCCTGTTTGGACAGTGTAGTCAAATAAGTCACCAACTGACAGTGCCCTCAGGGGTCCTGGCAGGAGATTAGGGGGAGGAAAGGGGATGAAGGTGGGATAGTTATCTTCTCAGCTTAGTGCCCACAAGGCCACCTCAGATTGAGTCTGTTCATGAGGTGCATTCTGGGAAATGGTTTTGGGAAGCAGCTCTGCCCTCCTGCCCCTTCAGACCCAGGTGTGGTGATCATGTCTCCCAGGTGTTATAAGCCCCTGGTACTGCACTTCCCCTGTCCACACCGTTATATGCAGTGTCTTCGTTAAACTCTCTCATTTCCAGTTTGAGGGACCATCTGTTTCATACTAGTAACTTACTCCCACAGCCAACTTCTTGCTCGCCTTGTAAGTATCTCATAATGGCACTGATTTTGCTTATCTCAAGCCAGGCTTGTCTTTGTTGAGACCTACCTTCTTGTTTCCCTCTTACTGAACAATGCATCACACTTGTATCTTTGCTCACACTTGCTCCTAGTCCTGGAAAGTCATCAGAGCCCCTGTCTCAGCCAGTCTGAATTCCTTATTCTTCAAAGCCCACTTCCACTGCCACCTCCTATCAGAAACTTTCCTAGAGCCACCAGCCAGGAACAATCTCACCTTTCCCTAAACTCCCATAGCTCTTTATCCATCCTCTATCATGGCACTTATTTCTACTCTGTATGGCTTTCTGTTTGGCACACATCTTATCCTCAATTAACTGCTAGATCCTTGCCTTCAGGATTTGCTTCCCAACAACAGCCCAGCTGAGTATCTTGAGCTCAGGAAATATTTGTTGATTGTAAGAATAGATTGCTGAATTTCAGTGATATCCCTTAGGCAGCTAATCTCAAACAACTGCTCCCACATTTTAATATCATACTCATTAATTCAACTAACATTTCTGGAGAACTTACTATATGCCAGGAACTGTGCTGGGTGCTAATTATTTCATAGTCATAAAAAATCTACAGATGAAAATTGTATATTCATTGTTCCTTCAAATTCATCAAAATGGTTGATTTGAATATTTAAAATCACTTTTATAGAAATATATAGGGCCCTTGTAACACATCTTCAGTAGCCCATCCACTCTGATTTCTACAAGCATTACAGTTAATTTTTCATTCTCAATGATATTAATAGCTATCTCAATTTAAATACAGATTTATGCCCATATAGTAGTTTAGAGCTGTAAGGCTCAAATCTTGCTGGCTGTAAGAAAATCACATGAGAAACTTTAAAATACAGATAAATTCTTGTCATGTTAACCTTCACCGCAGCCCTAGACCTTTTGGATTGGTATTTGGATTGAGATATCTGGCTAATATGAATTTGGCCATCTTTTTCCTTCCCACCTTCTCACCAATTCTGACTTTAACTGGGCACTTGTCCAAGGAACCACTGTTGTATAGTACTTTTCAGTTCTAGAGAAACTTTGTGAGAAAAATAAGGTGCATGAACATTAAAGCTAAATGAATGCAAAATGGCCTATATCTGTTGCCGCAGCGCCACTCATGACAACCCCCAAGTCCCGAAAAAAACCCTGTATTTCAACTGCCCCTCCCCTCTCTGCCCCGAAAATGTCCAGTGACCACCGTCTCCACCTCACTGTTACAATTTCTTCCATTGCTTGAATTACAATATACGACAGAACACCACCAAGTCCACTCTAGTCCATAGCTCTTCCCCCAATCCTGGGGAGTTTGGGATGGTGAAGTCCACTCCACCTCCAAGTGAGAAAGGGTTTATATCCCATGGATATGGTCAATGGGATTATCCTGCCTGCAGCTGCAGGCCCTCTCCATTCCCTGGGATGGCCGTTGCCATAGTCGTCTCCTCGCCTGGTGACTTGGATGAGTCCATTGAGCTGTAGGGTAGGGGTTGCAGCTGCACCGAGATTGCAGGCACAGCTGGCACATAGGTAGTCCAGAAGCTCCAGTCTCTGGAAGTACACCTAACAACTCCAGCATCAAATATAGGTTTGAATAGAAGGGACTGATGGACCATGTGCAGGGAGGACTTATTTGAGTCTGACTCTGTCACTCTCAGGAGCACAGATTCCAAAGAGGAGCCCACTAATAAGGCATCAATCTCTGGGGCTATCCCCACTTATATAGGACCTGGGTGTCTCCAGAGCCCTCAGGAGCCCCTCTGTGTAGGGTGATATCCACTTTGGTGTCCTGTGTGGGAGAGAGGGTGGTCTATGATGTGAAATGCAGTCTTTGCTTGGTGGCAAGGCCCCAGGATGTGTATATCCATTGCGGGTGATGTGCCACACTGATGAAGGATGTTGGTGTGGGATGTTGTGGGAGGTGTGGGAGGTGGGGAACATGGGAATCCCTGTAATTTCTGAGTAATAATTAGGTAATCTAAGCACCT
>JAQZBX010042186.1:0-22094 GCA_029593785.1 Cabassous unicinctus | reverse complement strand
AGGATCAATTACAAGAGACCAACCTTAAATTCAAAGACACAAGTAGGTTGAAAGTAAAAGGATGGAAAAATAAATATACCACGCTCACAGTAACCAAAAGAGAGCCTGGGGAGCTATAGTAATACCAGATAAAATAGACTTTAAGTGCAAAATGACTACTAGGGACAAAGGCAGTCACTGATAAAAGGGTCAACTCAAGATGAAGATATAATAATATAAATATATATGCACTTAACAGCAGAGTCCCAAAATATGTGAAGCAAATATTGACAGATTTGAAGGGAGAAAAGACAATGTTCTGCATTAATAATAGGAGACTTCAATACAACACTTTCAATAATGGATAGAATAGATAGATAGACGCTCAATAAGGAAAAAGAAGAATTGAATGATACTCCAAACCAACTAGAACTAACAGCCATATGTAGAATATGTCACCAAACCAGCAGCAGACTACACATTCTTTTATAGTGCACATGGATCATTCTCCATGATAGACCTTTGTTAAGTCACAAAATAAGTCTCAATAAATTAAAAAATATTGAAATCATAAAGTGTATCTTCTCCAACAATAACAGAATGCAGCTAGAAATCAATGAGAGAAAACACTGCAAAATTCACAAATACATGGAAATTAAACAATGTGCTATTAAACAACCAATAGGTCAAAGAAGAAATCACAAGGGAAGTTAGGATCTCTTGAGGCAATTGAAAATGAAAAACAAAAATACCAAAACGTATGGGATACAGCAAATGCAGTGCTGAGAGAAATTTATAGCTTTAAATGCTTACATTAAAAAAATAAGAACGATATCTGTCAGACACCTAACCTCAAAAACTGGAGGATCTAGAAAATAAAGAGCAAACTAAACACAAAGCAAGCAAAAGGAAGGAAATAAAATGATTAGAATGGAGAAAATGGAATGGGGGGAAAAAAAAAGAATCAAAAATTGGTTATTTGAAAAGATCAGTAAAATCAGCAAAAACATTAGACTGTAAAAGAGAAAAAGGAGAGAGGCTGCAAATAACTAAAATCAGAAATGAGAGAAGAGTCAATACTACCTACTGCACAGAATAAAAGATTATAAGAGGCTATTACAAACAACTGTATGCCAACAAATTAGATAACCAAGATGAAATGGACAAATTACTAGACACATGCAAACTACCTACAATGACTCAAGAAGAAATAGAAGAAATCATGACACCAATACCAAATAAAGAGATTGAATCAATAATCAAAACCTCCCCAAAAATAAAACTCCAGGATCAGTTGGCTCTACAGGTGAATTTTACCAAATATTCCAAGAAGAATTAACACCAATCATGGTCAAACTCTTCCGAAAAATTGAAGAGGAGGGAATATTACCTAGCTCATTCTGAGGCTAACATCACCCTCATACCAAAACCAAATAACAACACAGCAAGAAAAGAAAATTACAGAGCAATATCCCTTATAAATATAGGTGCAAAAATCCTCAATGAAATTCTAAAAAAAATAGCACATTAAAAGAATTACACATGATGATCAAGTGGGACATATCCCAGCTATGCAAGTGTGATTCAATAAGATAATCAATAAATGTAATATACTACATCAATAGAAAGAAGGGAAAAGAAAACACACACTCATCTTAATTGACATAGAAAAGGCATTTAACAAAATCCAGCACCCTTCTTGATAAAAACACTTAGAACACTAGGAATAGAAGGAAACTTCCTCAACATGATAAAGGGCATATACAAAAGCCCACAGCTAACATCATACTCAATGGTAAAAGACTGAAAGCTTTGCCTCTAAGATCAGGAACAAGGCAAGGATGCCCATTGTCACCACTTTATTCAACATTGTACTAGAAGTTCCAGCTAGAGGAACTAGGCAAGAAAAGATAAAACACATCTAAATTGGAAAGGAAGATGTAAAACTTTCCCTATTTGTAGATAACAAAATCCTATATATAAAAAATCCTGAGAAATCCACGAGATAGCAACTACAGCTAGTAAATGAATTCAAGAAAGTAGTAGGGAACAAGATCAATGCAAAAAGTCAGTAGTGTTTCTATAAACTAGTAATGAACAATCTCAAGTGGAAATGAAGAAGGGAATTCTATTTACCATAGCAACTAGAAAAACCAAATACTAGGAATAAACTTAACCAAAGATATAAAGGATTTATACACAGAAAATTACAAAACATTGCTAAATGAAATAAAGAGAGCCTGAATAAATGGAAGGACTTTCTGTGTTCATGGATTGGAAGAGTAAATATTGTGAAGCCCTCACATCTATGGCCAACTGACTTTTGACAACAGTACCAAGTCCACTCAATGGGAAAGAACAGTCACTTTAAGAAATGGTACTGGAGAAACGGGATGACCACATGCACAAGAATGAAGGTGGATTCCTACCTCAACTCACACACAAAAATTAACTAAAAATGGACCAAAGACCTATATATAAGAACCAAAACTATAGAACTCCTAGAAGAAAATAAAAGGAAGCAGCTTCAGCACCTGTGTTTGGCAATGATTTCTTAGACTACACCAAAACATGAGCAAGAAAAGAAAAAATAGATCAATGGGACTTCATCAAAATTAAAAACTTTTTTTGCATCAAAAGACTTTATTACAAAAGTAAAAAGACCACCTACAGAATGGGAGAACATATTTGGAAACTAGGTATCCAATAAGAGTTTAATATCCAGAATATATAAAGAAACCCAGATATTCGCACACCCATTTTCACTGGAGCATTATTCACTATTGCCATAAGATGGAAGCAACCCAGTTGCCCATCAACTGATGAACGGATAAACAAAATGTGGTATATACATACAATGGAGTATTATTCAGCATTTTAAAGGAATGAAGTTCTGGCTCATGTGAAAACATGGATGAACTTTAGAGACAATGTGTTGAATGAAAAAAGCCAGACACAAAAGGACAAATACTGTATGATCTTACTGATATGAAATAATTAGCACAAGCAAGTTTATAGTGACAGAAGCTAGAATATAGGTAACCAGGGGCTGGGGTGGTGGTAGGGAGTTAGTGCTTAATTGGTACACAGTTTCTGTTTCGGGTGAAGGAAAGTTTTGGCAATTGATGGTAGTGAAGGCAGCACAACATTGTGAAAACAAATAACACCCCTGAATTATGTATTTGAATGTGGTTAAAAGGAAAAATTTTAGGCTGTGTGTGTGTTAGAATAAAATTTTCAAAAATACCAGAGGACTGTACAAGACAGTGAACCCTCTTATAAACTATGGACTATAGTTAATAGTACAATTATAATGACATTGTTTCCTCAGTGATAACAAAGCTATCACACTAAGGCAAAGTTTTAATAATAGGGAAAACCATGTGTCTGTGGGCGTAGAGATATAGTAACACTGTAATTTTGCAAGATTTTCCTGTAAACCTATAACTTCTCTAATTGTATAGGTAGCTTTCTTTAAAATATTCAGCATTCCAAATCTTTTCACTGATTTAAGCATTCCCATTCTTCTGGAATAGCTTCATCTAAATACTGTGGGAAAAAGACAAAATGAAAAACCAGCAAACCAGCATTGTACTTTTGCTTTAAACAGTTTTGTTACTGCTTCTGTTGGACGTGCAGCTGGCAGGTCTTAGGCCCCACTGGCTTTCTTGAAATGCCCGTGCCACAGATCTTTGCATGCCATCTACCCTGTGATCCCCTGCCCCCTGGCAAGCTCAGAAAGACAATTGTCAGGATTTAGCCAATCCTGAATCTTGGGCTTTGTGCTAGCTGGGAAAGTTCCCGGTTATTTTAAACCTCTGATAAATTCATCCATTTTGAGGCAATCTTTCCGTTGGAGATTATAGATTTTTAATCCACTTAGTATCAACTAGGATGCAAATAATTTTCAATATTAGTCTCGGTCAAATAGGAATATTTTTAACCCAGAGTAGTTGTGTATACCGAGTCCTGATTAAGTGTCATAGCTTTGTCAAGCTGCTGCTTGCCAAGTAGCAAGATGTCCATATATGACAGTCAGTGACTGGTGACATGATTTCTTTGTGATCTGTAAAACTGGTACTGTGAGTATATGTGTGCACTTGTGCTTCTTTTGTACTATTACTATTGCACAAAAATATTAGTGAAAGTGAAGCATGTTTCTTGTATATTGGCAGAAAGGCTCTAGGATGTTCACACAAAACAGTATAAAACCTCAATTGCTGTATGAAGAAGTCTGTATGAAGTTCACGTTTCATAAGTTGTGAAACCTTGGAGATTCTCATTGTGATTATATGACAACAGGGGCAGGAGGGCAGCGGAGGTTTATGAGGAACCATTTCTCCCTTTTAGCGTGCCCAGCCCTCCTAGTTCTGAAAACGGGGGTCTGGTAGAAGGTGGAAATTGTTCCACTGTGAGGACGCCTATCCCGGAATCAGAGTTAATTGTCATATATTTAAATCCTAAATCCTACGCTTGGGCCAAGTTTTGAGAGGGCTGACCTCCTCAAGCCCTTAGCTCTGTAAACAGCCACACGGGGCCCAGCTCCAGGAGGCGCAACACCGACACAGCTGGCTGCACCCCAGGCTTAGCTCCGTGACGCCTGAAGGCATCCCTGGGCCATCCTGGAAGACAGAAGGGAAAGGAGGTGGTTCTGCTGGCTGCTGCTACAAAGTTATCAGACTTAGGCATCTGGTTTTTTTAAAGTATATTTTTTATTTTTTCTAAAAGATACTTAGATTACATAAAATGTTACATTAAAAAATATAAAAATATAAGGGATTCCCATATGCCCCACTCCCCACACCTCCCACTTTTCCCCACATTAACACCTTCTTTCATTGGTGTGGTACATTCATTGCAATTGAATGCATTGCCACTAAGCATGGCTTATAGTTTACGTTGTAGTTTACACTCTCTCCCACACAATTTTGTAGTTTATGGCAAGATATATAATGGCCTGTATCTGTGGTTGCAATGTCATTCAGGACAATTCCAAGTCCCAAGAGTGCCCCCATATTACACTTCTCCCTCCCTCTCCTTTCTCAGCACCCCCTGTGGCCACTGCCTCCACATCAATGTTGTAATACCTTCCATTGCTAGAATCACAATAAGTCTATAGTAGAGTACCAGTAAGTCCACTCTAGTCCATATATTTTTCCCCAATCCTGAGGATTCTGGGATGGTGATGCCCACTCCACCTCGAATTGAGAGGGGGTTTCGATCCCATACGGCTGATGGATGGGGCTCTCCAGGCATCGGCTTTCCACCTCCCTCACAGAGGTGAAACTAATGCAGCCAGTGAAATGCTCAAGAAGAAATTATTGTCAAAGCTAAATGGCAGGTAGCCAAAGAGGGAAAAGAATCAAGAAACTAGAGAGCCAGGGGCTACATCCTTGAGGCCTCAGACTAATCCCACAAGCCTAAATCTACCTAGGGGCCTTAAAAGTTTCTAGGGCACACGTACAACTATATAGCATCTACGTTGCCAAAGGCACTTTTATTCTATGCTTGGTAAATTCTTTTCCATTCCGAAGAGTGGGTGGGTGGGTGGGGAACCAACCCTGGCCCTCACTGCTTCTGCATTTCTCCTCTTAGAACTTCAGCCTTGCCTCAGCACATTCTGCTCCTGCTCCCAGGGAGCCACGCTCAGCTCTGCATGGGCTCTTTTCATCAGTCATGACAATTCGATGTAGTATTTTCACTCCAGGAACATTTTGGTAAAGGTATCTTCCATGAGCCTTTTAGAAGCAAACCATCAGAAAGTCCCCAAGTATAGTCCTAATACCAAGCAAGATGCATCCCTTACTCTAACCCCAACCCATATATTATGGAGGTCTCTCTACTGCGTGTGGCTGTTACAAACCCCTTTAGCCAATCTCCACCTGACAAACTTGCCATTTGCCATTCCCTCTGAAAACCTTACTGGTTGGTGCCCTACACTGAGTACTTGCCCCCTGTTCCCTAAAAGGCAGCTGCCTTTGTCCCTCAGCCTTTAATGCCAGGTGTATGTCTCTTAATTATTTAAGTTAATTAAATACTACACAAACCAATTTAAACGTGAGTGCGCAGAGGAGTTATTTCTATGAAAACTAAGTTGGGTGTTTGGAAAGACTCCCTAAGGGCAAGTTGCAAAAAAAAAAAAAAAAAGAATTATGTGAGAAGAGACAACTAGAAAAGATTGTGGGTGGTGGCGAGTACGACATAAAGATGTAGAAGGTTTCCATATTGTTTCATGAAAACCTTTAACTTCTTTCCCCATTTTAAATAAACGGAAACTGCATGTTGGAATTATGGGTGTGCTACAGGGAAGAAACCAGCAGAACTCCAACCAGCAAGTGCAGCCTCGGTGAAAAGAGTGGTGCTAAATGTGCATTTATATGTTATAAGTTAAGATAAAGCAGTGAAGGTATACGTGCAGCAATTTCATAATCCTGGCTTTTACTGCCTTTTGCAATTTATCAACCAAGTATAAGACTTCTAATGTACCATATTACTAACAATAATTTTATTTTAAATAAAGACTTTTAAAGTCTTTTATAACTGCGTTAGCCTTTTAGAGGCTGTCAATCCCTTACCCATAATCATCCTTATGAAAGAATTTTATTATATCAAATATAACATACATATTACTAGGGGTGCTTAAAAAAAAGTGTTGGAAACTTAAAAGAGACTTTCCTGTGTAGTAAGGAACAGTAATCAATCTATGTCTGAATGACTCAATCTTCAGCATCTGAAACTTTAAAAAATTAATCAGAGAATTTGAAGAACAGACCACTTGAGGGACAAGTGAATTCTCTGACTTCTCTGAAACCGTTAGACGTTAGGTTCACAAGGACTGCGGCCGTCCAGAAATGCTATAGATATTACATGTAGTTTATGCGTCTAACGATGCTGAAGTTGGAGCCTCCTCTCACCCTCTTCCTTTTTCGACTCGGGGACTCACCCTCACTGTGATGTCATCTCTTTGCACATTGCTTAGTCACTTTTTAAAAGTTGAAGTTTCCATGTTTTGTTGTGTCATGTTTTTTAGGCAAAGCCAAATTGCCATATTAAGGTGTCCATGTTAAAACAATATCCCTGGATTAGACTGGCTGGGTCCAAACAGCCGTAGCTGCAGTGACATATCACGCATCCTAAATTTGACTAGTTCACATCTTGCGCTGATACTGGTCATGACACCAAGGCCAACAGTGCTCAGGTCCTGGCTTCTCCACGAGGCCTTTCCAGCCCCCTCCATTGGGAAGACTTTCTCTTCATTCATTTATTCTCCAGGGGCAGGAAGTGAGTATAGGCACTTGGGTAGCAAGTGAAAAATAAATGCATAGATAAACATTCCTGACCTCAGAGAGTTTACATTTGAGGGGGCGGTATATGAGGTAGAGGACAGACAATAAGCATAATAACCAAGTAAATTTTATTGTGTGCTAGAAGACAAGTGGTAGAGAAAACTTAGAAAAGAGTAAGGGGACTTGACAGTGAAGAAGGCAGGACAGTTGTAATTTTAAATAGGGCGGTCATTGTCGTGTCTCTGAGAAAATGGCATTCGAGCAAAGGTATGAAGGAAATGAGGAAGTGAAGAATGAGGATATTTAGAGGAAGAGGCATTCAGGCAGAAGGAGCAGCCCCTGGGAAGGCCCTAAGGACAGAGCGCGCCTCACATGTTCAAGGAATGGGAAGTTTGTTTGAACCACACAAGCTCCTGAAACAGTAGAAAGAGATAAAAACAGAGGTAATGGGAAAACAAACACAGGCCATTTTAGGGATATAGGCTTTGATTCTGATAAAATGGGGGGCTATTACAAGGTTTTGAACAAAGGAGTGACAAGATCTGACTTACAGGATCACTTAAAAAGATCACTTTGTATGCTGTGTTTATAGAATGGGTGGAAAAGAGAAGAAATGAAACCAGCCAGGAGGCTACTGAACAATCAGGAAGGCTGGGACAACGGCAGTGGCCATAGTGAAAAGAGGTCTAATTCTGGACATAATTTGAAGGGAGACCCAACAGAATTTAGTAATTTAATGTAGAATGTGAGGAGGGGGAAGAATGGTCAAAGGCAACTCCGAGGTTTTGTGGACTGAGCATATGAAATGGCAGAGGTGGCCAGTGTCTGAGATAAGCAAGACTGCAGGCGGTGCAGCTTTGGAAGGTAGGCTGGGGGATTAAGAGTCCAACTTTGGACATGTTGAGTTTGAGATGTCTATTATCCAAGTAGAAATTTCAAGTAGGTCATTTGGATACAGGGCTCTAGATTTCAGAAGAAGGATTCAAAATACAACTATGTCAGGCTTTAGTCTGTGCTGATATTTAAAGACGAGACTGGAGGAGATCATCGAGGGAGTGAGCACAGCTAGAGAATGGAGGACAACCTAGGATCAAGCTTTGGGGTACTCCAATATTACATTGCTGTCTTTGCCCTATTCCCTTGCTGGATCTTATTTTTATTATTCTCTCATAAATTATGCATTTGTCACAATCTGCCTCATATGAGTAACTGTCTATGTTATGCCTCCCCTATTAGATTATAAACTTTCAGAGTGCATCTCCTTGTCTCTAGAATAGTACATTACATAGTGCTTGCTGAACTCAGCTTGATTGGGACTAGTTCTCAGAGTTCTCTTCTCTCTCTGTCTCTCTCTCTTGCATGTGCACGGGCACACAAACACACACACATACCACATCAAAGAGTCTTCATTTCAGAGGCAACTGCAAGAGGCTGCAACACTTCCTATCTATGCAATTTTGGACAAATCATTTAAACATTCTATTCCATTTTTTTTCCTTTGGTACAGCTCATGCTATGAGGATTAAGTGAAACACTAAATACAAATACATGATAGCCATTAAGTAAATATAAACTTCCTCTTCTTTTATCGTTCAAAGTTATTAGTGAAGCTGACTTTAATTTCATTGGTGCATAGGTTTCAAAAATTTTATGGACAAAAATGAGCAAATAAAGCAGTATTTTCCAAAGTGTGTGACTTTCTTAGAAATGGGAGAATTCCTGGTCAAATGTTCTGGAAACAGTGTATGCCATATTGGCTTCAATAAAATTCATAAAGCTTATTAGCATAAAGTCTTTAAATCCTTAGGAGAAAATAGCCCATTCATCCCAGGCTTTCTCAAACAATCCTGACATGTAATACCTATAAACATTCCAAGGAAGCTTAGCTCAGAATAGCTTTGAGGCACCCTCTACACCCGATGACCTTCATAAACTACAAATTATGTCCACTTATGTCTCCCCCCAATTCCTCTAGGGATGTTGTCAAAGATGTCACAAGAGGAGGATGCCATAAAATGGTGACTCAAGCCATGATGCTTCCTAAATTAGTGGGATGATCCTGGTTTTATGCTCTGAACCTTGATCAAAACTTGTGTGAGACCACAAATTTAAAAAATATGGCCACTGTAGCAACAGAAGAACCAGGGCCAAGATACAGCTAATCTTAGAAGAATTTTTATAGTAAATGGCAACATCCTTTGCAGCTACTGACTATTGTTTCTGGTTATGATTGTTGCGTGCCTACTTAGCTTCCCTCATACTGTGCTTTTATTTGTCTTCAGCTAGAAAATAAGATACTAAGTTAACTATTTGCTTAGACTGATAATTGCAGCCAAAGTGATTACAGTAGGTCCCTAGGACTCTTAGTCCTGGTTAATCCCTCATGCCCTTTACTCTCTGAACTATGGGGCCCTGGATCCTAGGAGAAGGTTTCTCATATTCATACGATCACACAGATACAGAAACTTTAGAGTGTTCATACAAAAATTTTAGGTTTATGTTAGCATAATACTTTTGACAGCTGAAAAATCAGAGTTTTTCACAGTAAGAACCACAATAGCCTTTCTGAAATCCATACTCAAAAGATAGCTCTCATTGTTTCTTCTCATCTAGAGAAAAGGAGACATTGGAGGGGAAATGGTAAAAGGCGAAGAGGATGGTTTGAATGAGCAAAGAAAGAGCAGTTTTCAAAAAGCTTTTTTTTTGGGAGTGGAGGCTACTCTGAAATAATAGGGGAAGATGAGGGACATTCCAGAAGAATTTAAATTAAGAATAACAAAATCTTAGCACTAGAAGGGACTTTACATAAGCTCATCCAGCCTCCTCAATTTGTAGATGAGTGTAAAGTGAGATCAGAGAGGTAAGTATAATCTGTCTCGTTAGGAAGATTCTGGGTCATCTTTTGCCAACCCGGGGTCCTCTTTTCTGGGTAATCCTTAGCCAACCTTGGCTTTCTACCAATGCAGGGCTATCTTTTCTAGTCTAGATCACCTAGGGAGAATGGTTTTAAAAGCACAGCATTAATCCCTTCTTCCATGCTGGTTTAAAGGTGGTTTTTAAATGCATGTGTGTGTGTGACATGAGTATGTCTGGGAAGGATAATAGTTTTAAAGGATCTAATGGTCATCAAGACCTAGTGAATTCATTTTAACATCAATTAATTATCAGGAATAAATTTGGATACATTCAAGGAGGGAATGATATTTATCTTCTCGGTTCATTTGAACAGGACATGATCTAAATATGCAAAAACCCAAATAATCCAGAGACCTGGGAACCTTTCCCCTGCTGAGGACAAAGACTGAACAGAAAGAGGCCAGCACCCCCAAAGGCCCAAGAGTCCCCCAAAGGAGCGGCTAGGGAACGGCTCCAATGCGAATCAGCCTTTTCCCGTCTGTAAACTGTAAAGAGTACACACAGACACACAAATAGAAGGGATTTAGAGTTAGATAAAGGAATTCGCCCTAAAGCACTCGTCTCCCAGTGGCACTTCAGCATAAAGATTAAGACCAAGAATTTTGGAATTAGACCAGCCTAGATATGAATCCTGATACTGGCACCTAACTGGGAATTTAGACAACCTACTTATTGGCTTTAAGCCTCATTTGTCTCACCTACAAAACGATAATAATCTCTACTTTTAGGGTAGTTTTGAGAACTGAGATAATGGCTATAAAAGTACTTTAGCACAGGAACATGCTGATAGCAAGTAAGTGGGGGCTATCAGTACTAGCAAGAAGCTTGTATCAGTCAGAGAAGAGGAACCAGGAGAATAGATAGATATGAGAGACACAGAGAGAGAGAGAGAGAGAGAGGTTGCAAGGAATTGGCTTTCGTGATTTGCGGGCTGGCCAGGCCCATCCATAATCTACAGAGCAGTCCGTGAAGAACACACTGTAAACGCTCAGGAGTTGGTGCTTCAGTTCCAAGGCAGAATTTCTTCTTTCTCTGGGAAATCTCAGTTCTCTTCTTAAGGTTTTTCACCCTTGGATCAGACTCATCCAGGTTATCCAGGATAATCCCCTCTACGTAAAGTCAACTGATTCTGGACATTAATCACATCTACAAAATGCCTTTACACCAGCACCTGAGTTAGTGTTTGCTTGAGTGACTGGGTACTACAGCCTAGCCAAGTTGACACATAAAGCTGACCATTATGAGGCTAATGAAAATGAACAATCTACTGGCTGTAAAAGCTGTAAATTAAGCAACTTACTTTAATTTATACAACACTTACTGAGCCCTACAAAACCCCAGGCGCTGCGGCAGGTACAGGGTGCAAAGGAGAATAACCCCAACTTCCTGCCCTGGATGGGGGCACAGTTAGCAGAAGAGACAAAAACAGAGACTCACAAATAATTACAGCAAAGTTGTGATCATTTATACAATGCAATGGATGCACAGAGAAAGTTGAGCAGATAAAGTCCAAAGACACCAAAGAACTTCATTCAAGGATTTGATATAAGCTGGCTTTTCAAGAAAAGAGCCCATAGATACTCCTCAGGGAGATAACATGCAAAAAGACCTTCCGGGTGAAAACAAGTGGAGAGATGTTGCCGCAGCAGGGAAGGTGTGCTGGAGGAGTACTTTACAGAAGTTAAGATTTCTTTGTCACTCTTCTCTTTCCCATTTGTAGTTTTAAGGAGAAAGACCCCAGAGCAGAGTGCAGGAGAAGAGAGAACAGACTATATCTATGAGCTGGACAAATGCATTCTGGATAATTGACAAGGGACTAATTATCAGTTTGTATTTATAGAGGCCCTCTCCCCCAAAGCACAAAATTATCATCATGTTAGTGTATTTAAATCAAACTCTCAGGTCCCTAAGAGGTATACTTACGTTCCACGGATGAAAAAAATAATTGTTTTTAATAATGATTTTTTGTAAGAAGTATTTAAAATGTTTACAGGATTTCAATTTCAATAACATGTATTGCTTTTTACTTTCTGCAAAATCCATTTATATTCATTAGAGAAAATTTAGAAATCTGACAGGCAAAAGAAGAAAATAAAATTACCCATAATTTTGCCTCCCTGAGATAGTCACTGTTAACATTTTTGGTATATGCCTTTACTATACTTTCTTTAAGCATACAAATACAAAGGAGTGTTCTTGATTATTAAATACATGACTCTGTTAGGGACTTTTTCTTATTGCTCTCTTCCTTTAGCTATACACTATTAGCATTATAAATATTGTTATACAGTCTGCTATAAAATCATTATTACTGGCTGCATAGTGTTTCATTGTAAAAATTGTTTCTCCATTTCCTATTTTGGGGTCATTTTAATGGGTTCTAGTTTTTCACTACTATCAACAAAGCTGCCATTATCATCCTTATAGCCAGATTTTTGCAAACAATCATGATTTCCCTAAAATATATTTCTATAAGTATATTTGCGGAGTCAAAGAATAAGCAAAAAAATTAAGATTTTGCCAACTATTGACAAACTGTTCCAGAAAAATGCTAATTTACATTCTCCTTATCAGTGAATGAGTGACTTTTTCTCATAATTTCTTTATTTTATATAGAAAAAAAGCATTTTTATTTTTATTTTTATTTTCATTTCTTAGATAATTAATGGATGGTATACTTTTCATATTTATGACCCATTTGTATACTTGCTTTGTGAATTACCCATTCCTGTGCTTTGCAGTAGACTGGTTGCCTTTTTCTCAATGACTTTCTTTCTAGGTTTGAGGGTTCCATCAGACAGATGGAGTAAGCATAGGAACATGGCGGAATGAAAACTGTCTCATCCTCCACATCAATTCATGGACTAACTCCTCATATTCTAACCTGCAATCTCTCTAACACTTGTCCTTCCTATTCAGTCTCACTGCCACTGTCCTAATTCAAATCCTCATTATCTCTTTTCTAAATCATTACCTAAAGCTTTCTTGGCTGGCCACTCTGTGGCCAGTCTCTTTCCCTTCTAGTACCTCCTCTACCCTAAAATTAAAATGATCTTTCTAAAATATAGATCAGGTTCCAAATATTTTAAGGTTGATTGCACACACCTATCAGCTATTTTTAAAGCAGACATCCCAAATCATACACATTTATTTATTTATAAATTTCATAAACGTGCTTCAATGAATAACTGACATCTCAATAAACAACGTACACTCAGGAAGAAATTGATTCTTAATTACAGTGGAGGGAAATTCATATTTTAAATAGTCTTTTTCATACTTTAAATTTTGTGGGAGAGAGGGTTGTGGAAAGATGGTGAAGTAGGAAGCTAGAGAAATCAGTCCCTACCTATACCAGAACAGTATTAAACTGTCAAGAACAGTTAGAATTAACTATTTTAAACTCTGAGTCTAGTAGAAGACTGTTAAGCATCCAGGGAAGAATGGTGGTGGTGGTGGGGTTCTACACTGTAGTAAATATCAGTGAATTGCACTTTCCATGCAGTGGCTACCATTGCCCATCCCCAGCCTCACAGCAGACCCCTGTGAGGCCCTCAACCCAGGCCCCTGGTGCAGCTTGTTTGGGCATGGTGGGATATAAAGTTCTAGCTCTCCAAGATCTGGGGGTGTGCAGACTGCCTGCTGATCACTGGTTGTGATTAGCTACTTCAGTTCTCTGCGGATGTGTCTCTGAGGGCAGCCATTGTTCCAACCTGCCCTGGGCAAAAAGGACAGAGGATTCTTAAAGACAGTACCCTTCCTCAAAATTACAGGAACAGTTCAAGGGCTGCATATACTGGGCAAGTACAGAATAAAGGAAATGCAGCTTTAAAGAGCCACAAGAGAAACTCCTGGCATCTGTCTGAGCCCTGCCTGCAGACCTTCCCAAAACTTCTTTGGGATTCCCTGGCCTTGTTCTGGATGGGAAAGACTGACCTGGGAAACTCCTTTCCCAGCTTACCTCCCATCCCAGGATTTGCCCTCAGAGCAAAAGCAACTTGAGACAGTGAAAGTGTAAGAAACAACTGAGTCAGGAGTCCTAAGATTTATCCCAGGTATCCAAGGATGGTTCAACATAAGAAAATCAGCTAATGTAATAAACCACCCTAATAGAACAAAGGGGGGGAATCTAAATTGATGCACAAAAGGATTTCACAAAATATAGCACCACTTCTTGACTGATAAAAAAAAAATTAGAAAACTAGAACTAGAAGGAAATTTCCTTAACATGATAAAGGGCATATATGAAAACCCCACAGCTAGCATCCTGCTTAATGGTGAAAGACTGAAAGCTTTCCCACAATGATCAGAAACAAGACAAGCACACCCACTGTCACCACTGTTATTCAACATTGTACTGGGAGTTATGGCCAGCAATTAGGCAAGAAGAAGAAACAAAAGGCATCCAAATTGGAAAGGAAGAAGTAAAACTTTCCCTGTTTGCAGAGGACATGGCCCTATATACAGAAAATCCTGAAAAATCCACAAAAAGCTACTAGAGCTAATAAATGGATTCAGCAAAGTGGTGGGGTTTCTATACATCAGAAATGAACAATCTGAAGGAAAAAAAATTCCATTTGCAATAGCAATTAAAAGAATAAAATATGTAGGAATAAATCTAACCAAGGATGTAAAGGATCTGTACAGTGTATATTGTATTTAAACCCAATTCTCACCTCCTAACTTTTCCCATCACTTACTCTACTCAGCCCAACTAGTCCTGGCTGTTCATCCCACAGACCAAGCAGATGCCTCCAACCCTCACACCAGAGCTTTAATTTTGCAGTTATTGACACCTGGGACACTTCCCCCCAATTTTCATATGCCTGATTCCCTCACTGTATTCCAAACAAATGGTCCCATCGTTCTGTATCCCCTTACCCTGCTCTAGCTTTCTGCATAGCATTTATTATTATCAACCATAAAATTAGATCTCTCTTTACTCGTTGTTTTCCTTGTGTCCCAAAGCATGACGTAAAGCTCAATAAGGACAGGAACTTTGTTTTGTTTGCTGCCATATTCCTAGCACTAAAACAGTAGGTGCTCAACAAATAAACGTGTGTGTGTCTCTCTGTCTGTGTGTGTGTGTGTGAACTGAAGAGGGATTTCAAGGAAGTCGTTCAGGCACTGGACTTTTGTACAGGACTTGTGGAGAGTATGCCTGATCTTCGCATTGCTTGGTTGAATTTATTCTTTCCAAAGGGCTTATAACAAAATTCTGACAGCCCTTCCCATACCAGTTAGTAGTATAATATTCATTAAACACCAAGAAGACCAAAGATTAATAAAGCAGAATTTTAATGAGCTAACATGTGGTACTCAGGTCTTTAATTTGTTTCCAGAAGGTAATTACTTTAACCGTTCTGCAAATCAGCATGCGTTGGGAAAACAGAGATAGGTATTTACTTTAATCTATCCACCTTAAGTAATTTTGCAGGCTTTTAAAAGTGATACTCGTTTAAAATTCAATTAATAAAACACTAGGTCTGTTTAAACAAGATCCTTGTAAAGGACTGCCCCCAAATATGACTCATTTGACATATCCACCTATATTTTCAAGATGACTTCCACATTCAGATTATAATCACCACAGTCAGGCAGGATAAAGAGCAAAGAATTTCAGATGAGAAGAACTGGCCCCTGCCTTTGATTCCCCAACACAATAGCTGCTGCATCTTGGACAAGCCACATAATCTCTGAGTCCCAGCTTCCTGGTCCACAGAGGTAGATAACTCTACATACTGCTGGGCTTGCTGCTGGAACCAGAAGAAACCACATGTTCAAGAGAAAACAGCTTTGAAACCTATAGAGTGCTAATAAATTTAAGGATACCAGTATAATAATAATAATAACAGCATTGGATTTTCCTCTCAAATGTTGACTGAAAATTCAAACCGTAATGATTTGTCATCCAACAGAGGGCAACATGCTTTGATTCTAAAAATTAAAATATTCCAAAATGTATACTCAGAATGAATTTTTAAAATTAGTCTACAAAATTAAGTAGATAAAAATCTGACATCACCAAACCACTTTCAAAAGGAACTGCTAAAATTGCCACTAGACTCGTGAGATGACATATCAAGATTAAAATATTGATCTAAAATAAAGAAACTTTCATCCTCGAAATCTCAGAAAAAGTGAAAATTCCATTCATGCAAACATAATGGAAAATTGTACCTAAAAGGGGGAGAGATTATTTAAAGACTAATTCTTATCCTAAAACCATCTAAATTTAGGTAGTAGATAGCATCTAGTACCTCAAACCGCAACATCAATCCCTACATTACCATTTACCTCAACATTATATAGGGCAAAAGAATGAAAGCAAGTATTGCTAAAAGCACACATTTACATCCATCAGAAAATGATCATGTCACCGCTCTTGTAGTCCAGAGTGCATTTCATGTAATTGAAGAGAGGAAAATGGTTTTCTCTTCTGTATCAAGAGAAATAAGGTTTTGTTTTGTTTTTTCTTTCAAAAACATCCTGCAGGAGTCTTCCACTTCTCTCCTACATGAAGGAACAGCGACCTGATTTACCCTCTTGCTGGAAACAACTAAAAACTCAAACAAAATATATGAAAAAATGGCTTTTGTAATATTGGGCTTCAATTAATAAAGAGCAGAGATACCAGAAAGATGAGAAACAAATGAACTGCACCCTATAGTTATCCCAGTTATTTCCTCAAAGGAGTTTCCAGGCCACTTGGTGGCTTACTGAGGTGAAGAGAGGCCAAGATGGCTGGAGCAGGCTGGGCAGAGCCCTGGAGAGGAGAGAGCTGCTCAGAGAGAGGACCTGGGAAAGCTGCAGATCCTCCTCAACACTTCAGCTGAGCACTGCTCAGAACCTGTCTGCTGGGAAAAGAACCACCGGAAAGGATTAAAGGGAAGAGTCCTAGGAATTAATGCAGAGCTAGAAAACTACCAGATAGGGGGAAAACCTTATAATTTAGGGGCATCAGATGGAGGTCTCAGAAATATTTTGCCTCAGTAGTGGGGCAAAATTATTCTAGATTAAATCCAAGTTTTTTCCTGCCAACCAAAGACAAGTCCAAAGAGGCTCAAATTATTTCCAAGTAGCTTAATTGCATTCAAACGAAATCTCAAGAATATTTCTAGAATACAAAATATAGTGACAAAGAGGGTGAAATTCTCTATGTCTGACATACAAATGAAAATTACCAGGTATATAAAGAAGCAAGAAAGTATGATCCAGAATAAGAAGAAAAATCAGTGAATTAAAACTAACATAGAAATAACACAGATGATAGAATTCACAAAGTAATTAAAATAGTTATTATAACTGTATTCTACATGTTTAAGAAGCTAGAAAAAAAGATGAAATATGTAGAGACATGGAGGATATTTTTAAAAGATCAAATCAAACCTCACAGCATCTAAACTACATCTTAGATTTTTAAAATGCTGGATAGAATTAATAACATATTGCAAAAGAAAAAAATTAGTGAACTTGAAGACATAGCACTAGCAACTATCCAAAACGAAACTCAAAGAGAAAATTTTTTTTGAAAAAAGAACAGATCGTCAGTGAGCTTTGGAACAACTTCAAGCAGCCTAATAAAGGTGGAAGGGAGTAATGTAAGATTATTTAAAGCAATAATGGCTAAAAGTTTTCCAAATTTGAAGAAAATTTTAAACCACAGATCCAAGATGTTTGATGAACCCAAAGCGCAAGAAACATGAAAAATGTGCCAGAGCACATTGTAGTCAAATTACATATAACCAGTGATAAAAAGAGAAAATCTTAAAAGAAGCCAAAGAAAAAAAGACACTTTATGTACAGAAAAACAAAAAAAAGATGACAGCAGATTTCTCATTGGAAACAATGAAAGCAAGAAGAGAGAGGCACAACATCTTTAAAGAACTGCAAGAAAAACTGTCATACTGGAAATCTAGGCCCAGCAATATCTTTCAAAAAGAATTTGAAATAAAGACTTTTTAGACTAAACAAAAGCTGAAAGAATTCAGCAGCAGCAGATCTGACTACAAGATATGTTAAAGAATCCCTTCAGGCAGAAGGAAAATGATACCAGATGGAAATCTGGATTCAGAATGAGGAATGGAGGGCATCAGAAATGTAAATATGTGGATAAATATAAAAGACTTTTTCAACTATTCAAATCAAATATTCAAATCTCTTTAAATATAATTGACTGTTTTAGGCAAAAATAACAACAATGTATTGTGGCGTTTATAACATATGTAGAAATAGATTGCATGACAATAATAGGATGGAGTGGGAAAAAGGAAACTACTCAACAAGGTACTCTGTTGTGCCATTCTTACACTACATGTGAAGTGGTTTATTATCACCTGAAGATAGACAGTACTAAGTTAAAGATGCATATTATAAACCCTAAAGCATTCACTAAAATAACACAACAAAGGGTTATAACTAATAAGTCAACAAAGGAAAAAAAATGACATGATAAAAAATAATACAAAGGAGGCAGAAAAATAGGAAAAAAGGAACTAAGGCAGATAGGATAATAGAAAACAAATATTAAAATGCTAGATTTAAAACCAACAATATCAATAACCCCATTAATTGGCCCCCACTTGGACAACCCTATCAATCTGCTTGATTTGATCAATATTTAGAGAATACTCCATCCATCAGCACCATACTACATACTCTTTTAAAATTATTTTTAACACATTTATGTTAGGTGATAAGGAGATATTAGAGGGCAGAAAAGAAATTTGGTTAATATAAATACAAGCATATTAATATAAAAATAAGGAAGAAATACTCATAATTACTACAGTCCATCTTTCTGAAAATGGTCACCGGGTCATAGCTGGTATCTATAACTACCTACCTACCTTCTTCCACTACCCATTCCACGTATTCCCTTTACCCTCAGCAAGCACCCCAGCTGATAGTATTTCTTTGCCTGGTAGGTCCTGCCCATTAGCAGTTCTGCCTGAATCGGGTTGTTGTAATTATCCATTAACCTTAATCCTAGGACATGGGCATACTAAGAGATGCCCTAAGGAATCACCTGTATTCCATATATAGCAATTTTCACTTGGTAGCCAGGGTGAATCAGGCCGAGGAGCCCAAAGTGGCCAGGTGGCAGTTTCAAATTCCAATTCAACAGAATAATTGCTGTGTATCCAGCTGAAAGCATTCTTCTCTTTGGAACTAAGACTTCTAGACTAGCAGAACCTAAGATTGTAGGGACAGAAAGCAAAAGTTTTCTAGTAGATCACTAGGATAATAGTAAGAAGAGTCACTCCCAACACCCCCTGCCCCCGTGATTCCTGGATGTGTCAATCCTGACTATAGGAGGAACAGCATTATATATTGTACACTACTTTAAAGCATATGTCACACCCTGAAGATCATTGCCCCAGCTCTGCAAGCTATGACCACATAGCTGGCACTGTAACGGAGTCTTCAAAAGTTCATCCCATTATTCTATCAAGCCAGCTGCTTCAGGATTATGGGGAACATGGTAAAACTAATGAATATCATGAGCATGGGCCCATTGCCGTACTTCATTTGCTGTGAAATAAATTCCTAGATCAGAAGTGATGCTGTGTAGAATATCATGATGGTGATAAAGCATTCTGTAATTCCACAGATGGTAGATTGGCAGAAGCATTGTGGGTAGGGAAGGAAAATCAATATCCAGAGTGAATGTTTATATGAGTAAAAACAAAACATTGCCCCAGACTAGGCACTCAGCGGTGGCTGTAGCCAGGTTAGCCTTGGTAAGTGAAAGTCCATGTTGCAGAATCCATGCATAACCTCCACCCCTGCCAACACGGCCGCTTTGTTTATAAATCCACGGGGCAATAAGAAGAGTGACAGAGGAAAGAAACCAACCAGAATCCACAGAACTGGTCAACGAGATGCACTGCTTGAAATTCTAGGTTACAGATGCATATTATAAACCCTAAAGCCCACTAGGTGGATTTCCCTTCACCACTGTCCTTCAGGAATGTCCCAGAATGCTGTTGTAGTGCTACAACCATCCACTTTCATATGGCGCTTGCATATTATGCAGAACCATCTGTAACCCAGGCCCAAGTTTTTCTTCATCAATCAACTTCTGCACCTATCTCCAAATTCAGAATCCCTGAATGATATTTAAGCCTCCTTTAGATTTTTCACAATTCCATACTGACATTCTGTAAATTATGAGCTAAACTGTTAAATTAATCACCACCAAAATATGCTATATAAATGTAAGAGACTCAGAGATGTGAAAATTAATTAAAAATACATATATGACATAGCAAAGGAAATATGGATAGAAACTACTTCTAATTTCTTTCACAAGGCTATGTTTGTATTTATATATTCTGTATCCATTGACTGCATAACAAAAAATCCCACAAAATTTCAGCAACATATATTTAGCTCATGAGTCTACTGGTCAACTGGGGCCAGCTGGTCTAGGCTGGGCTCAGCTGGGAGTTTTACTGCTCTCAGGTGGGCTCACTTGCAAGCCCATGACTGGTTGGGGGTTGGCTGATCTGGGCTTGGCTTGGCTGGGGGTGACACCATGTGCTGGTTCTCCTGGGACTAGCAGGCTAATCCAACCATGTTCTTTTCATGGCTATGGCCAAGGTACAAGAGTACAAGTGGAAACTGAGGTCTGTTAAGGCCTAGGCTTGAAATTGGTACCTCATCACTTCTGCCTCATTCTATTGGAAAAAAACAAGTCACATGGCTGAACCCATGGTCAAGGGGTGAAGAATATGACGCAGGAAGGGGTGAAGAATTGGGGCTAATAATACAAGCTACCAAAACTTTCTCTACTACCCATCCCATGTTTCCTTTGCTCTTAGCCAGCACCTCCTCCAGTTGGGGTTTTGCCTGGTGGAGCGATATTCATCTCTGAAGGATGAAAGAGCTGAGCCGTTGGTGGTCCTGCATGTATGAGATTTCTGTAAGCTTCCATTCACACCTTTCCCATTGGATTTGGCTTCCCTTTTATAGAGTATGATTAAATGTCTAATATTTAATGTCCAGGAAGATTCTAATGACATAAAGGACCCCCAAGAAGGAGTGGCCAGAGAAGCAAGAAGGAAATTGGGGAAGTGTGGTTTCCTAAAACAAGGAAAAGGAAAGTTTCAAGAAGAAGAGGTGATCAAAAGACAAGGAAGATGAGTACTGAAAAGTATCCTTTGGGTTTAGTTACACAGAGGCATTTGATGACTTAACAAGAGCTGTTTTGCAGAGTAACAGAGGGGACATAAAGATTTCTATCATAGCTTATGAAATAGTTATTTAAAAATAGACATGTCAGCTCTTTTTCTGGCACAGCCCTTCCCATTAGGTACTCCAGGCTCCCAGTTTGGTGTTCCTTCTGGCAGCTAGTGCACATCCCATAGGCATCACTCACCCACATGCAGAACTGTCCCTTGTTCTCCCTTGTTTCACCAGCTCCGTGAAGTTAATGATTCTGGTGGACTCCGCAGCATCTCTACCACTCATTTCCAAAACATGCTGTTCCTTCACATGCAGTACGTGACTGGTCATCCTCGTTCTTCCTTCTTTCCTCAAGTTCTGTCCCTTTTTTACAAAATTTCCTTAAAATCCTAGCATATGGTTTTCACTTTTCCCATGTTTCCAGCCCTAATACAGAGTCTTTGATATTTATATTTTCCTTTGGAAATTTCAGTGGGAATCTAGGGAGAATGAGATAGGTTATCGCAAGTGCTCAAACTGCCTTAAACCTAGAAATCCCAGAAGTTTAAAAGACAAAACCAGCAAATATTCTCTTTGTGATTACTGCTACTTCTTTTATTTATTTATTTATTTTATTTTATTTTTATTTTTTCCTAATAAACATAATGCTAGATTTTATTTTCAGCTAAACAATATTGAATTATTGGTTAAATTCCTTTACTGTACCTTTTTTTT
The DNA here is from genome assembly GCA_029593785.1 of Cabassous unicinctus. Taxonomy (NCBI): domain Eukaryota; kingdom Metazoa; phylum Chordata; class Mammalia; order Cingulata; family Chlamyphoridae; genus Cabassous; species Cabassous unicinctus. Next base: position 9 of record JAQZBX010042186.1, on the reverse strand, counting down.
TTTTATTGT
>JAQZBX010042185.1:0-22092 GCA_029593785.1 Cabassous unicinctus | reverse complement strand
GCCTGCAAATAAAACTAGCAGACATTATGGGAATTAAACACATGATGGATGGGATTAAAAATCCATTAGAGGCACATAAGAGCAGATTTGAATTGCTTGAAGATAGGATTAGTGATTTCAAAGACAGAACATCTGAACTGGAAAAGACAGGAGAACAGAAAGAGAAGAGAATAGAAAAAACAGGGTCTTAGGGAATTGAATGACAATGTGAATTGTACAAACATACACGTTATCAATGTCCCAGAAAGAGAAGAGAATGGAAAAGGAGCAGGAAGAATATTTGAGGAAATAATGACTGAAAACTTCCCAAACCTTATTTGAAACATAAATATCAATATCCAAGAAGACCAATACACCTCCCCCCCCAAATAAATCTGAATAGACCTACCCTGAGACACCTACTATTGAGAATGACAAATATCAGAGATAAAGAAAGGATTCTGAAAGGAGTAAGAGAAAAAAGCAAAGCATCACATACCAGGGAAATTCAATAAGATTAAGTGCCGACCTCGCATCAGAAAGCATGGAGGAGGGAAGAAAGTGGTATGATGTATTTAAAGTACTAAAAGAGAAAAACTGCCAGCCAAGAATTCTGTATCTGGCAAAGCTCTCCTTCAAAAATGAGGGTGAGTTCTAAGTCGTCACAGACAGACAAACCTGATAGAATATGTTACCAAAAGACCAGAATTACAAGAGCTACTAAAGGGAGTGCTGTAGCTTGAAATGGAAAAAAGACAAACAAGGGCAAGAAACTTGGAAAGAGTGTAAAAATGAAGATTATTAGGAAGGGTAAATAAAAGGGTAAAAAGACAATAGTACGATATGAAAACAGAAAGCCAAAGGACAAAATGGATGGCATAAGTAATGCCTTTACAGTAATAACATTGAAAGTTAATGGCTTGAACTCCCCAATCAAAAGACATAGACTGATAAAATGGATTTAAAAATGAGCCATTTATATTCTGTCTACAAGAGACACACCTCAGATGTAGGGACACAACCAGGTTAAAAGTGAAAGGTTGGAAAAAGATGTTCTATGCAAATAGTAACCAAAAAAGAGCTGGAATAGCGATACTAATATCGGACAAAATGGATTTTAAATGTAAAACTGTTAGAAGGCATGAGGAAGGTCATTATATAGTAATAAAAGGAGCGATTCACCAAGAAGAAATAACTATGCTAAATATTTATGTACCTAACCTGGGTGCCACAAGATACATGAGGCACACACTAGCAAAACTGAAGGGTGAAATAGATGTCTCTACAATAATAGCTGGAGACTTCAATACACCACTCTTGGTATGGGAAAGAATATCTGGACAGAGGATAAGTAAAGAAACAGCTTGAATAATATGATAAATGAACTAGACCTACTAAACATCTATAGAGCATTGCACCCCAAAACATCAGGATATACATTCTTTTCAAGCATTCATGGATCCTTCTCTAAGATAGACCATATGTTGGGTCACAAGACAAGTCTCAATAAATTTAAAAAGATTGAAATTATAAAAAATGCTTTCTCTGATCATGATAGAATGAAACTGGGAATCAATAATGAATGGAAAAAGGGAAAATTCATAAATACATGGAGATTAAACAACACACTCTTAAATAATCAGTGGTCAAAGAAGAAATTGCAAGAGAATTTGGCAAATATCTTGAGGTGAATGAAAATGAGAACACAATATAACAAAACCCATGGGACACCACAAAAGCAATGCTGAGAGGAAAATTTATAGCCCTCAATGCTTTTATTAAAAAAGAAGGAAGAGCTAAAATTGAAGATCTAACTGCACACCTGGAGGAACTAGAAAAAGAACAGCAAATGCATCCCAAACCAAGCTAAAGGAAAGAAATAGTAAAGATCAGAGCAGAAATAAATGAAATTGAGAACAAAAAACAATAGAGAAAATAAACAAAATCAAAAGTTGGTTCTTGGAGAAGATCAAGAAAATGGACAAGAAAATAGACTGACAGAAAAAAGAGAAGATGCAAATAAATAAAATCAGAAATGAGAGGGGGACATTACCACTGATCCTGCAGAAATAATAAAGATCATAAGAGGATATTATGAACAACTGCATGTCAGAAAACTAGATAATGTAGATGAGATGGACAAATTCCTACACTGATCCAAGGAAAAATAGAAGACTTCAACAAACCAATCGCAAGAGAAAAGATTGAAACAGTCTTCAAAAAAACTCCTAAAGATGAAAAGCCAAGGACCATATGTCTTCACAGGTGAATTTTACCAATCATTCAAAAGATGATCTAATACCACTCTTGCTCAAGCTCTTCCAAAAAATTGAACAGGAAAGAATGCTACCAAACTCATCCTATGAAGCCAATATCACCTTAATAACAAAACAAGATAAAGATACTATGAAAAAAGAAAATTGCAGACCAATATCTCTGATGAATATAGATACAAAAATCCTCAGTAAAATACTTGCAAACCAAATCCAAAAGCACATTAAAGGAATTATACACCATGATCAAGTGGGTTTTATCCCAGGTATGCAAGGGTGGTTCAACACAAGAAAATCAATTATTGTAAAAAACCACACTGATGAATAGAAGAAGAAAAATCACATGATCTTCTTGATTGATGAAGAAAAGGCATTTGACATTATACAACACCCTTTCTTGACAAAAACACTCCAAAAGATAGGAATAGAAGGAAACTTTCTCAATATGGTAAAGTACATATATGAAAAACCTACAGCTAGCATTGTATTCAATGGTTAAGGACTGAAAGCTTTCCCATGGGGATCAGGAATAAGACAAGGATGCCCACTGTCCCCACTGTTATTCAATATTGTGCTAGAATCTAGCTAGAGCAATTAGGCTAGATAAAGAAATAAAAGACTTCCAAATAGGAAAGGAAGAAGAAAAGCATGAACTATTTGCTAATGATATGATCCTATATCTAGAAAATCCTGAAATAGCCATAACAAAGCTACTAGAACTGATTGATGAGTTCAGCAAAGTGGCGGGATACAAGATTAATATGCAAAATTCAATAGTGTTTCTCTACACTACAGATGTGCAATCTGAGGAGGAAATCAAGAAAAAAATTCTGTTTACAGTAGCGACTAAAACAATCAAATATTTAGGAATAAACTTAACCAAGGACATAAAGGCCTTGTATTCAGAAAACTTTGAAACATTTCGAAAAGAAACAGAAGACTTAAATAAATGGAAGGACGTTCCATGTTCATGGATTACAAGACTAAATATCATTAAGATGTCAATTCTATCCAAACTGATTTACAGATTCAATGCAATCGCAATAAAAATCCCAGCAGCTTTTTCTTTGCGGAAATGGAAAAGCCAATAATGAAATTTATTTGGATGGTTAAGGGACCCCAAAAAGCCAAAAATGTCTTTTAAAAGGAGAATGAAGTTGGAGAACTCTCACTTCCTGAATTTACAGCATTCTACTTAGCTACAGTGGTAAAAACAGCATGGTACTGGCATAAAGACAGACACGTTGACCAATGGAACCGAGTTGAGAACTGAGAAATAGACCCTCACATCTACAGTCAAGTGATTTTTGACAAGGCAGTCAAGCCCCCCACTCCCCAGCTGGGCCAGAACGGTCTAGTCAACAAATGGTGCTGGGAGATTGCCATATCCAAAAGAAAGAAAGAGGGCCCCTACCTCACACCTTATATAAAAATTAATTCAAAATGGTCAAGGACCTAAATATAAAAGCCACAATCATAAAACTCCTACTAGGAAATGTAGGAAAACATCTTCAAGATCTAGTGGTAGGTGGTAGTTTCTTAAACCTTACACCCAAAGCACAAGCAACAAAAGAAAAATATATAAATGGGACCTCCTCAAAACTAAACACTATTTCAAAACTAAACACTATTTTGAAAAGTCTAAGGACTTTTCAAAAGGTTGAACAAGCAATCCACTCAATGGGAGAAAATATTTGGCAATCACATATCCGATAAGAGTTTAATATCCATGATATATAAAGAGATCATACAACTCAATAAAAAGACAAACTATTCAATTAAAAAATGGGCAATTTGAAAAGACAATTGTCCAAAAAAGAAATACAATTGGCAAAGAAACACATGAAAAAATATTCAACATCACTAGCAATTATGGAAATGCAAATCAAAACTACAGTGGGATATCATTTCACACCTATTAGACTGGCCACTATTAAAAAGTTGGAAAATTGTAAGTGTTGGAAAGGATGTGGAGAAACAGGAACGCTTATTCACTGTTGATGGGAGTGTAGAATGGTACAACCACTGTGGAGGACTGTCTGGCAGTTCCTAAAGAAGTTGAATATAGACTTGCCACGTGGCCCTGCAATACCACTACTGGGTATATACCCAGAAGAACTGAGAGCAGTGACACGAACAGACATGTGCACACCGATGTTCATAGCGGCATTATTCACCATTGCCAAAAGTTGGAAACAACCCAGGTGTCCATCAACAGACGAATGGATAAACAAACTGTGGTCTATTCACACGATGGAATATTATGCAGCTGTAAGAAGAAATGAAGTCATGAAGCATATGACAACATGGATGAACCTGGAGGACATTATGTTGAGTGAAGCAAGCCAGACACAAAAGGACAAATACTGTATGATTGCATTACTATAAACTAAATATATTGTATAAATTCATGGAATTAAGTATTAGAATATATGTCACCAGAAATAGAATGAGGGTAGAGAATGGAAAGCTCAGGGTTAATCCGTGCAGAATTGCCTAAAAGGTTGGCTAAAATGAATGGAAATGGTGAGAGCACATCATGGTGTGGTATGGATATGACAGTGGTTGAAAGAGAAAGTCTAAGGACATGTGTATTACCAGAAGGAAAGCTAAAATTGTAACATGAGACTGTATAACATAGTGAAACTTCATGTAAAATACAAATATGGATGATGTTGCATATATGACTGTTTTCAAACTAAATACAAATATACTAGAGAGAAAGAAACAGGATAACGGCCATGTACGGCAGGGGAAGCATAGAGAGATTGAGAGGTGATGAGTTTTATTTATTTGGTTGGTTGGTTTTTGTTTATTATTACTGGAATAATGAAAATGCTCTAAAAATGATTGAAGTGATGAATGCACAATTATTTGATTATACCAAATACCACTGATTGTACACTTTGGATGGATTTATGCTTTATTAATATGTATCAATAAAATTAATTTGTTTAAAAAAATCTGCACAAATAAAGCATCAGCTCCCCCTTCTCTACCTTCATTCTATCTCCTGGTAACCTATGATTTAGATTTTAATTCCAAGAGTTTGCTCATTATAATCACCTCATATTAGTGAGGCCATACAATATTTGCCCTTTTGTGCATATACGTTTGAATACATTAGTGACACTGATGACAGACTCCAATCCAGCATTACAGGGCTTTTTCTCGCTTTTCCCCTTTATTTATCTGTAACTTCTTTCTCTGACAATGAGAAACATGGCTCCTATTATCTACAATACATTTACTTATTTTTTCACATGGTACTCATAAAATTGTTTAAGATTTGCAGACCTATACTTCTGTGAGAAGCAAATTAAGGAGCTACTGTGGGGATAGTGGGGGTAGCTCAGTGGTTGAGCGCCTGCTCCCCATGTGCAAGGTTCCAGGTTCAATCCCCAGTTCCTCCTAAAAAAAAGAGAGACACTGGCTATTTTCCAGGCTGCTTTATAAAACAGGCATGCTTAACTTTCTCAAGAAGCAATAAAATAATTATTTGGGGAGCATGCATAGCTCAGTGGTTGAGCACCTGCTTCCCATGTACGAAGTCCCAGGTTCAATCACCGATACCTCCTGGAAAAAAAAAAAAAAGCCACAGTGTTTCTATACAGACCTTTTTGTCTTTAGCCTTGCAGTATGCAGTTACAACATGGCTTTCCAAAGCTACTTAGGTCAGCTCCTTTCTACCCCACCCCTTTTATTGTGTTTATATGATTATTTTTTAGTATTATTAAATGTCATTGTCACAGTATGAATTCTATCTTAATTTCCTCCCACATTCTGGTTGGTATTTTTAAAATTCAGATACAGTAAAATTCACTCTTTGTTGAGTACAGTTATATGGATTTAGAAAAATACATAAAATTCCATCATCCCAATAATTTTCTCATGCTGCTCCTTTGTAATCAACCCTTCTCCTCATCCCCAACCACTGGTAACCACTAATCTGTTTGCTGTCTAGATAGTTTTGCCTTTGCTGTAAATAAATTTGCTTGTTGAAAAGTTAATTGCTTTGAAAATTTTGTTTTCTTATTTAGAGGAAGCAATGATTCAGATGAATGCTACCAGCATGAACTGTTAGACTTGGCTGTGGATCTCATAATATTAATTGCTTGTGCTATTGAGCACATAAGTATATGTTGGACACTGTGCTTAATATGATTGCAGGGAATCTCATTGAATGTTCATGCCCACCCTTTCTGATAGGTACAGCTATTTCTACTTTATAGAGGAGGAAACTGAGGCTCAGAGAGGGTCAGTAACTTGCCCAGGTTTACTTAGCTAGGTGTGGTGACATCCTCATTTGACCCCAGCTGGTCAAACTCTGTCACCATTCTTTTACTCACTTCTCCTGAAATAACTAACACTTACTGAGTATGTGTGCACCTAGAACATACCAAATACTGTGTTCAAACGTGTCACGTGATTATCTCACTTAATCCTCCCACCAATCCTGTAAATTGTCCCTCTTGCCCCATTTTGCAGATAAAACAAGGGCAGAGAGGGTGGTTGTGTTTCTGACACCACTCAGCTGGTTAAGTGATGGTTTTCTTTTGATCCCCAAGCTGCCTTACTCCAAAGTCCATCCCCCTAATCACTGGTTCTCTGAGTCAGAAGGTTAGGGCTTTAAGAATTAAACCAGAACCTTGCCAGCCTAAGTGGCAACGAATGAAAAACTCCATCGTTTTGTGGAGGTGGAGGGGTAAGCAGCCTGGGCAGGAGACTGAAATTCCATCAGTCTCCGTCTCCAGCCAGGAGAATAGTTGGCGGAGACTGGAGCCCTGTAGCCAGTACAGGAATTCCAGGAGATATCGCGTAAAGAGAACAGCTGAGAGCATTTGGGGTGTGTCTCAATGAAGACAGCGGAGATTGGGGGTGGGGGGGTTCCTGCTGTGTGGACTGCCTACCCTGCACCGCTTCACAACCAGCTAACGACCCCATAATAACGCCGGAGGTGCGCCTGGTGCGAACCCACTTTGGGCAGGGGTGGCCATGAGGCTCTGAGTAGCCTCAGCTTATGGCTCATCCAGGGTTTGTTCCTAGGCGACTGGCATTTCGACGCGTGCAGCGCCTGGCTTGGCTGTGGGCTCAGTGTGTGACTTGGGCAGTCCTACTGCGACTATGCGCGCTAGTCTCTTTATAAATTCTGTTCTCCTGTGCCTCTGATACTGTTTTTGTGATATTCGAATGAGAGCAGAAATGCCTAATGCAGTTCCGTGCATACAGCTTGTCCACGATGAAAGGAAGCCGCTGGGGGCTTTTTGGTGGTCTCCCAACCTCCCCTTCACTCTCAGCTTTGGGTGCAGCATGTGACTTCTCGACGGTGCTTGGCTTTTGTGGCAGAAGCAGGTCCCGTTGGCCTGGCCAGGCCGCACTCTCCTGCTCGGAACCCTCAGGACTTCCGAGTGGCTGCTGAGGACATCGGCGCTGGCACTTGCTGTCCTTTGAAAGAAAAGAAAACGGACCTTGGGAGTCGTAAGCTTATTTCCCATGCTGTGCTTTCCTAAGGGGACACTGAAATGAAAGGCCCCTTCTCGTCCGTCTCCTCTAGCCGTCTTGCTTCTCAGGGACGTGGGCAGCTTTCCTAATCTGAGCCTCAGTTTCCATCTATGCAATAAGTGTGACCACAGAACCTGCAGCCGGGTTATTGTGAGGATCATATAAGGAAACCATCTTGGCTTAATAAATATTAGCTGTTTATAGTCGGTATTATTGCTATTACTGTTATAGTTTTGGCTTTGCTTCTCAGGCTCTTCTAGTGTCTTATAGCTACTTTTCCTGCCACTTTGACTTCGATGGCTGAATTAGCAAAAATTCAGAGCTTTCTGCAGCCTTGTCATTCTCCTTTGTAGGCCTTTTCATTTCCAGTGCTACCAACATCCACTGTAGCTCCCCTCAGATGTTTTCATTGAAACATTTCTAGTGTAAGAGGATACATACTCCAGGGTTTGGTGGGGGTGGGAAGGGATAGTGAAGAGTGAAGAAGAGGACGAGGAAATCTGGGGCTGTAGCATGAGACAGCTTGTTCCTACTGCAAATTCATTTTTATTATTTATTAGAGCTCTTAGGCTTCATCTTATAAAAACGCATTTCACAATTTTACATCCTAATTTATTATTGACCCGTGTGTGTCTTAATGTAGCATTCCACAACACCCCTGTCAGAAAGAAACCTTGGAGTTCAACCCTTGTGCAGGGAGCATGTACCAAGGTTATCCTGTCCCTCCGGGAGCAGCCTTGCAGCCTCACTGATGTGTGCAGTTTCACAGGCCAGATCTTAGAGCAGTGGGCATCAACCTTTAGCACGCATAAGGCACAGCTGGGGAGCTCGCCAAAAGGCGGTTTTCTAGGCCCTGCTTTGAGGCAGTGACTCAGCTTGTCTGCAGAGGGGCTCAGGATCTGTATTTTTACGAAGCTTCCCAGGTGAGTCTGATGTAGGTCCTCTGTGGCCCTCCTTTCGAGAAACCCCATGCTTGATGGTAGTGTCTGAAACCCTGTGTCCAGTTAATGTCCTTCTTGTCATCTCAGCCCTCTCCCCAGGCCCAGGCCCCTGAAGCTCAGCATCCTAGGACACTGCCAGGACCCTAGCACATTGCCCTTCCCTTCTGTGAGTCTGGTCATTCTCTTCCATTTGCTTGTCATGTTCTCCACCTTGTACGTAGCTCATCCTTCTAAGACTCAGCTCAACCTCGAGCATCCTGCTGTTTGGCCCATAGCATGGCACAGTGGTTTATGTGGACTTTGCCAGTCAAGGGTGCCTGGGCCGGTCCACTGCTTTCATTTTCTGGCCGTGTGCATGTGAACACGTTAATTAATCTCTCCGAGATTATTTCCTGGTCTGCAGAGAAGGGGTCATTAGCAGTTCCTATTTCTATAAGTTGGCTGTAGGAACTGCATGAGACAATGGCTATGATATATCTGGGACAGAGTTAGTCCTTCACGTGTGCTTTTATTTATGTATCTTAATGTCTTTTACTTAATTGCTGTAGCAGTTTGATATTATTTATGAATTCCAAAAAAGATATTGATTATGTTTGTAAGCTGGTCTGTTCCTCTGGGTGTGATACCCTTTGTATTAAATTCCAAGGTTTGACGTTTACTTGATTAAATCAAGATTAGGGCTTTGATTCGACACTTCAGTAGGGTGTAACTCAGTTTAAGTCCCCACCCCCTTGGTGGGCTATATAAACGGACACTCACTCAAGAAGAGGCAGAGGAAGGCAAAGGAAGAAATAGATCTCCATAGACAAGACAGAGGAGAGAACGTGGTCATTTTGGGCCTGCCATGTGACAGAAAGGAGAAGGCTCAACCAGCTAAAGCCCTGGGGAGAGCTGAGCCGTTCACCTGATAGTTTGCAACTGAAGAGACCAGAGCCCTGAGTAGCTGAGAAGGCCAGGAAAGAAATGAGCCCTCCAGCCTGCAGCTGAGATCGAAGATGCTGGGACCACGGAGCCTTAAGAGGAAGAGGAAGGCTGAACCCTCGCAGACATCAACAACCATTTTGCTTCAATGCATGGCAACAGACTTTGGTGAGAAAATACCTCTTATGGTACCTTGAGTTGGGATTCTTTAGGGCATTGTGACTGTAAGCTTTTACCCCAAATAAATACCCCTTATAAAAAGCCAACAGAGTTCTGGTACTTTGTGGCAGCACCCCTTTGGCTGACTAATACAATCGCCTCCTCTGTTAGTCTGTGAATCTCTTGACAATGGGGGTAGTATCATAATTTGTGTAGCCCCATTGCTTATCACAGGCCCTAGTATCTAAGAGGTGATCAAAAACACTCACATATGCAAATACACACACACACAGATGCATAAATAGGTAGATCTACATATATAGGTACAATTGATAGATATATTTTAAAGAATCTATATTATACCTTGAATGTACAAATGAATCTTATAAATTCGCTCTTTTCTTTGCTGTTTTCACCATTTTCTCAATTGAGTTTGTCCCTTAAGATATACCCTGCCTTGAAGCCATCTTCCTACATCGGCTATTTGTCACGTCCAGGCTTCTATCCTGCCGAGTCGGCATTTCTTCCCATTAATGATTGACTGACAGTGGGGTGGCCGATGTGCTGAATCAGCGCCCCAGGGATGCACTGGCTCTTCCTCCTTTGAAGGGGAGAGTAACTCTATCTTTTCAGTTAATGGCATGAGAAAGCCATTGGACCTTTGTCATTCATTCTGCAGGCTTTTGGAAAATGTGCTCTGTGTGGCAGGGCGTGAGTGTATAAGAATACCTCTTATCCTTTATGCCCCAGAGCCTCTGACAATGAACTTCAGGAGAGGTAGATGAATACCCACAAAAAGAAAAAGAAAATATTTTTCAGCATCCCTCTCAAAAATAAGAAATGTAACTCTTGAAATTATGTACACCACAGCTGTTCTCTAGAGGACATTAGCATTAGGGGCATCCGTGGCTATCTGGAAAGTGTTTGCTATAGCTTTAGGGAGACTTTGGAAGCATTAAAAGCTTCTGGAGAAGCAAGCCTCTTGCTTTGTCAAGGCTAGCTGTGCTTTTCTTACTGGTCCTTAAGAAACAGAGTGTTTGTTTTCTTTTGTCATCCTTGAGTTTAAAACAGAAGTTGGAAACTGGTAGCCCCACAGGCTGTATCTGGCCCAAAGAGGTGTTTTGTTTGATCCACACAGTTTGTTTGTATTATTTGTCAACATTTTTTTATTGAGCAAATATTTTTTGGGCACCCCCCTGTGTGTCAAGCACTGCTGAGAATACAAAAGTCAGCAAAACAAGGTCTCTGCCCTCATGGAGCTTTCACTCTACTGAAAGAGACTAACAGGAAACAGGGTATGAAATGTTGAGGGTGGGGATGGTGAAGAAGAGGTAAGATGGCGAGAAAAGGCCTCAAGGAGAAGGTGGCTTTTGAGTAAAGACCTGGAGGAAGAGAGAATCTGCAGAAACCGAGGTAGGGGTGGGAGGTGAGGGGAGAGAGCGTGAGGAATGTGGGTGGACGGGAACACTCCAGGTGGAGAGAAGAGAATGCCAAAGTTCTGGGAGCAGACCGTGGCTGGCATGTTTGAAGAACAAGAGGTCCGTGTGGCTGGAGTGGACGCCTTGTGGAGAGCAGACAGGTCGTGGGGCATGAGATCCTAGGCAGCCTTGTAGCTCATAGGAGAAGGGCACTGGAGGTTTCTGTGACTGAAATGGGAGGCCGCTATTAAACCTGCTCTGACTTGTGTTTTACCAAGTTCACCTTGGCTTGCGGGTTGAGGATGGACCATCAAAGGTCAGGGGCAGAAGAAGGGAGACCAGGTAACAGGTGGTTGAAGTAATCCAGGAAGAAGATGTTGTGGTCTGGGTGGGGTTCTGCCAGTGGAGGAGTGAAAAGTGGCTGAATATTGTCTGTATTTTAAATGGAAGGCAGCAGACCAGCTCTAGGGGGGCAGAAAGAAGTGCAGAGTCAAGGACGACATAAAGAATTTTGGTCTGAGCAACTGGAAGAATAGAGTTGACATATTTCAAATCCTTATTCTGAGTTTGAACTACCTATGAGTAGTTCAAATCGTCACATGATTAAGGGCATTTTATGGCTACCAGACACCACCTCCCGCAGCCCCTTAAATCTTGGTTTCATCCGGGGAATTGTCATCTTCAAGTAATAGCTCTTCCAGCTGACCGTTTTCTTGGCTTGCAGCTTTGAGGGAAGGAGGATAAAAAGCAGCCAGATTCTGATAATCTCAGGAGATGTGGGGCCAGGAGGCATTCCGTGAGCAACTTTATTTTGACAAGCCTCTTGCTAATTGATTTCTTGTGGAGTTTCAAAGTTCCAGTCCGTCTCACCAGCTGATTCCAAGAGAAGACTCTATTGAGGCATTCCTGGAATCTACTGGAAGTTCCTGGCAGAGGTTTCTGCTTCAAGGCTGCTTCTCTAAGGCTTCGGTGTCCTCTTGCATGCTTTGTGGAAACAGCTACAGAAGCTGATGCCTTATACCACTTGTCACATATATGTTGGACCTGGTTCTCTTTTTGCTTCAGCATCTCTTTCATTTCTACCTCCTGGAGGCTATTGCCATACCCCTCCTTCAGCTGTATCTTCTCTTGTATCTTCTTTTGCCCTAGGGGTCTTTCTAAAAGGATAAAGCCAGTGAGCCAAGGGCTTTATTAAGTCTCTGGACTGAACCTTCACTACTTCAGTGCCTGGGCCAGGCAATTTCCAAAGCACCCCGTCAGGTAGGCAGTTTCCACCCTGGGGGTCAGCTGTGTGATCTTTAGCATGATGCTCAGTCTCTCTGAGCCTTAGTTTCCTCACCCTCGGGACTCTTCCTCTTTGCTGTGTGCCTCCTGGGGCACCTACAATGTTTTAATACGAGGTAATTTGGCATCAGTAACTGGGATTTTGCTTCTCTCACAAACTGGACGGCCTGGCCGTGCTGGGCCTGCATTCTCTCATGGCAACAGTCTCCCCCTTAAAGGAGGCTTGTGCTGTCCAGTTCCTGTGTGTATCTGCCTGGGCTCTGTAGGTATGTGAAGTCCCGGGTTGAAAGGTTTTTCATGTCTCTGTGTGGATTACCTGTGCTATTCACATCATTGTCCTTATGCTTTGAAAAACAGTTTATTTATTGCTACTTTTTTCTAATCTGAAAGTACAAATACAATTCACCAGATGGAGGAGAGGCAAAGAGAAAAAGAGGGGGCTCTCATGCCTCTCTGGCCTCTCCAGTTGAGATAGGAAATGCAGTAGAACAGGCATCAAGGACTCTTCTCTGTGCCAGATGCGGGAGATTGAGTGCTATGTGTTTGCTTTTGGCATGTGCCTAAGCCTCCCAAGAATCAGCATCATCTACATTTGCTCTTGGATATTTTACAAGGGATTCTACGCTGATGATAACACTTGAGTAGTGAAAAATGTGAATGGCGTATGCCTGGAGTGCACGTCTCACCATCGGTCAAGGATTAAAACCCTGGAGAAGCGCGAGCCCTAAGCAGACTCGGCCTCATCGGAGGTTCTGGATCCAAGGTGAAAAGGCCGCGGAGCTGGTCGCAGGCAGCGTATGTGCGTGCCTAAACGGGACGGATGGTTCAGGTTGATCAGGATTTGTAGGAGACGGAGTAATGCAATTACCATCCTCTGCTAGCTCTCTGTGGGACGTTCTCACAGATCAGTGGCAAAGTGTGGGTAGGCTATTTTCTTCCCCATTATATTGTGAGATGTACAAACCTTCCTACTGATCCTGCCGGGGAGAGATTTTATAAAGGATTATGAGACTGCTGTTTAAAAAAGTGATTTCCAGTTAAATGCCTTTCAGTCTTAAAATGGTAAAGCTATAAGAAATGGAGGGAAATTCCTCCATAATAATTGCTTCTCAAGGAGCTTAGCTTGATTGTCTGATAAACAACCTTAACTTCATTCTTTAAAAAAAATTTTTTTTCCTATGACGAATGAGAAAAGAATTCTGCGATTCATTGAACAGTCAGATTTCCAATATGGTGTTTACTTGCATTTTCCATTTCTGCTGCAGCCAGGAAATCAAATCCAAAGGATTAAATACCTCATTTGAAATGTAATGGAGAATTAAACAAAAAAAAAAAAAGGAAAGTTCACAAGGAAATGAGGATGACTTCATTTTTTGGAAACTCCAGGTTTTCAAATGACATTTCAGAGAGGGAACCGATGGGGCACATGTGCCCCAGGTACCAGATCCAGGAGTGTTAGACCCCCCTCACCTTTCTGCTGGAGCCAGACAATGAATTTTCTGACACCCACCACCCAGCTGATCGTGTCCATGTAACCAGCGCTTTCACTGTACCAAGCCAAGTGTTTTTTATCTCAAATTTAATCTTTACCACTCCTTGAAGAAAGATCCTCAGGAGCCCCATTTCAGGAGAAGGAAACAGGCGTGGTCCCAGGGCCAGTTTCTAAACCGTCTTCCACGTGTGCTCAGGCCCACAAGCCAGGCACTGTGCTCACGGAAACTGGACCGTGGGTGCACCTCCCCTCACTTAGCAAATGCGGTCCTCCGTTGGATTGCGGACTTTCCACCAGACATCTCCAGACCTCAGAGGCTTCACATTCATGCCACAGTCACTGCACATGTATGCCAAGGGTCTGTTAGAGATCAGGTATTGGGTTAGGGGCTGAGGGAAGAAAAGAGCCCATGGACAAGACCCCTGCCTCCTCGGCACTTAGATTCTCGTGGAGAGAGAGACCGCAAAGCACCTTGAGTAGATTCTAGGACAGAAACCGATAGATCTGGTTGTGAGGCCTGCCTGAGACGGGGTGGCCAGGGGAGGGCTTTCTGCAAAGATGAAACTTGGAGAGAGGGAAGGAGCAAGCTGTGCCAAGAGCTTTGGGAGGAGCATTCCCGGCAGAGGGGAGACCGAGCACGAAGAGCTCGAGGTAGGCGTGCGCTTGGCCTGGAAATGGTGCCGGTGTGGCTGGAACGGAGTGAGAGTGGCAGGGGACGAGGCCCTCGGTGGGACGGGGCCATTTGGCTTAAAAAGGCAGAACAAACATAGTCTGTAGCTTAGGTTACTCTCTTGCTCTCTCATTGGTTTTAAAATTCTTTTCTCTTTCTGCATTGATTTTCTCCAGTTCCACCCTATTCAAGGAACTGTTCCAATTGCCATTCATTAAAAAAAAAGTTCACTGCTAATCCACGCCTCTTTTTATTTTATTTTTTTAATCTTGTTTATTGTATTCTTTTTTTTTAATTTTAATTTTTTTAATCCATGCCTCTTAATTCAATAAATGTTTGGGTATCATGAGCCGAGTACTGTGGGAGGCAGCGCAGGGACTCGGAAGAACGGGAGTGATGGTCCCTGCCCTTGCTGTGTTTGAGGGGCTCCAGGAACACGTAGCTCTGAATTCCAAAAGTGGAAACTAAGTCGACCTTGCGGAAATGAATTCCAGGTTAGATGGTGCTTAGCCTCTGCAGGAGATTCATGTGGGACCTTTTCAAATAATTCTGCTCACCAGTCAATTCTAAACTACCCTGCATCCTGGTGAGGACAGTTTATGGCCTCGTTCACATCATAGATTAGGAAATCAAGACCTAAGAAAGGTCACACTATTAAATAAATGGTGGACAGTCAGAGAGAGATCGGTTGTTAAAAACAAATTCTCAGTTGAGTGACATTAACTTGCTACCTCTGTAATAGCTCCTTTGGTTTACATTTGTGAAACTTAAACACGTTTTTCATATTTTTGATGAAAGAAATGAAGGTTTTGACCTGAATATTGTTCTTCTTTGGAAAATCGGATGAGGCAAGCATTCATCGATAATATTCTTGGGGTTCTAGAAATTTCTTTGGAAACCCATATAGTTGAGTGTTTGTCGAATTTTAATGTTCTTTAGACATGTGGCTATTGAACAAGTGAAATGTGGCTGATCCAAACTGAGATGTGCTGTACGTATAAAATATACACTGTCTCTTGAATACTTTGTATGAACATATATTGTAAAATATGTCATTAATAATTTTTATATTGATTACATGCCAAATGATAATCTTTTGGGCATATTAGGTTAAAATGCATTATTTAATTTCACTTGTTCATTTTTTACTTTTTATCATGTGGCTATTAGAAAATGTAAAATTACCTGTGTGTCGTGCATTGTGTTTCTATTGGAGTGCATTGTTCTGGAGAGATGTCTGGCTTCAGCCATGGTGCTATAACCAACATCAGGTTTGCCTTCTTACTGAAAACAACTATAAAACTGAATGAAACATATGAGGCTGCTCTTTTCAGGCATTTACATAAAGACAGTGGGAGGCTGTGATCCTGGAGAGAAGGGAAACACGTGAGCTGAGTGAGTTTCATGAAAGTTCTGGCTTTCTGTCCAGAAACCCTTTTCTGCTGCAGTGCAGGTAGGCAGAGCCATGCAGCCTGGTGGGTCCACTGAGCTGAGGATGTGGGGGTGGAGATGGCAGATCCAGGCTGCAGAAGTGGAATTTGGGTGTGGGGGGGAGGGTACTGGAGAAAAGGCAGTCTTCATGGGAATAGACTGCGGAGCCTTGGCTGGGTTGTCCATGTCCAGAGTGGGACTTCACCAGACTTGGCAGAGATCACTTGATGCAGGGCTGATTGCTAAAGAGGGACCCCAGAATCTACACATGGAGGAGGATGTTGAGCAACAGGAACTTCCACACATTGTCGGTAAGACTGTAAAATAGTAAAAAGCATTTTGCAAAACTGTTTGATAGTTTCATACCTACACCTAGGACTCAACAATCCCACCCTTGAGTAATTTCCTAAGGGCAACAAAATCATACAGCCCCACACATACACAAAAAAAGTGTACAATAAACCGTATGACTTTGATCATAATAGCCAAGAACTGGAAACAAGAAACAATTAAAATGTCCATCGTAGGAGAATGGTTAAACGAATACATTGTGGTGTATCCACACGAGGTAATGCTACTCAACAATATAAAAAGAGAGAAATACTGATGTGTGTATTGACACGGGTGAATCTCAACAGGCTGAACATAAGAGACCAGACACAAAAGTGTACATACTGCATACTTCCATTATATAATTTTCAAGAATTGTGAGAATTATCATAGCAGTGATTGTCTTTGGGGGTTTAGGGCCTAACTGGGAAGGGCCATGGGTCTTTCCAGGGTGATGGAAATGATGTGCATCTTGAATAGAGTGATGGTTACACATGTGTACACATTTATCAAAATGCTTTAAATTATGAACTCAAGACCTGAACCTTTCACTGTATGAATATCCTATAGTGCCTTCAAAAGAAGATGCTAGCAGGGGCCCGCAAACAATGGCTTGTGGCCTAAATCTGGCCCAACACCAGTTTTTGTAAATAAAATGTTGTTGGTACACAGCCGTCTCCATTCATCTACATATTGTCTATGATTGTGTTTACACTAGAATTGCAGAGTTGAGTAGTTGAGACACAAACCATATGACTAGAATTGCCTGAACTATTTAGTAACAGGTCTTTCACAGAAAAAGTTGGCTAACCCTGTCTCTAATATAATTTTTTAAAATACAAATTGCAACACCCACCCAGAGAGAGTCTGATTCTGAACTTCTGGCGTAGAGGGCAGAAATCTACAATTCTATTCCATTACCCAGGTGACTCCAAAGCAGGGGGACCTGGGGTGAGGGGCAGAATTGATGCTTTCAAGACTCGCCATATCAATATGTAGCTACTCTCTCTTGTCATAAAGATGTTTTAATGGCTCATTGAATTTGTTTGTTGGAGCCATAAAAACCCATTTCCTCTCCACAGCCTTGTATGGAAAGGGAGGAAAATTCCTCCTCCTCCTCGTTGGGTAATCATCCTTCATACATTTGGAGAGTCTCATATGTGCTGGCGTCATTAAGACATTTTCCTGCTGCTGTTTGGCTCTCTGTAGGCGGCTGCTTGAGAGGTTAAAGACATGATGGGGGGGGCTTGGGGGGCAAATTCATAAAACACTTTCCATGCGCATCTAGTGGATAATGACACTTAAGAAGCTTTAAAACTGATCTGGCTTCATGATGATTTGAGCTTGCTCTTTAATTAGTTTATAAGCGCATATACTGTTTTTTTTTAAACCATTATTTCACTTTACTGAATGACAGAAGCTTAGCATGCTGTAGTTTACAAAGGAACCAAATGCTCTTCACCAGGTTTTAACCGCCAATTGAGGAAGAAGAAAATGACTATTATTCTGGAAAATTTTCCCTTCTATTGGTGGTTTACTTTAAGATTTGAGTGATTATGGTGGGTGCTTTTGGCAGAAACAGTAATGCTCAACAAATATTTGATTTGCTCTTCTATATTTCCAGCCCCCTTGCAGTTAAGGAATTAGTCTGGGGACAAGACATTGAGCCAGAGACGGCAGGTTATACGCACTTGCTCCCGCAGCAATCAGAGGTGACGCCCTGTCCCTCCCCAGCTAGCCCCGCTGCCGTGCTAGCGCCCCCTGATGGTCAAGCCTGGCTAAGCCTTTGCTAGGCACCCCCGCCACAGCCAGATAACCCCAGTGGAACACAATGGCTGGCGAGAGGGCACCGTATACCTCAGTTGTTCTGGGGAGGAAATTTAAGTTGAGAATTACTGATGGAATAACAGAAAAGGAAGCATGAAGTCACAGCGATGAGGTCTCATCCTTCAATTTGCCTTGACATCTAGTTTCTGACCATCATTTAGATTCCGTGGAAACTCTTTATTAGCAATGTCTGAGCTCTGAATTTCTCCAGAGCTCCGACCTAAAGTAATTTGATGTAAATTATACGTTTGCAAATGGTATTCTAGAAAAACCTTTATGGGTCCCACGAAGACAAAGTGCACAAAAAGAAGTGGTGATGGGTTTTATTCGTCAGGAAACATTTCTCTTCAAAATTCTTACATAGGTCCCCAAAATACCTAATGCATCACAAGCTGACATTTGTACTGCTGGCTTTCCAGACACACACAAGTACTGTTCCTTTTAATCAAATAAGTTTATTTTGTGGTGAAGCCATTGTATAATATTGAAAAATAGTTGTGTTCCTGGGAAGCTATTTCAGTTTTCTGAAATGATCATTTTTAATCATTCGCCTAGCAAAACAATTTACCAAGCAGTGGAGGATAACGAACCATAAAGTTTAATTTGCCTTTTTAAATTGAGTTGTTAATTAGCACCCCTCCACCGTTGGAAACTCCCAACTTGCTTTTTTGTTTTGCTTCTGATCCGAGACATTTTAAAGAAACCAATCTATCATATTTCCTCTACCCAGGTACTTTCATGAATCACATCAATAGGTGATTATTTTCTAAATCTGTTGAAGCTTCAGCAGATGCATACAAATTTTGTCAGTTGTAAGTAATTAGATAGAGAATATAGAGTGGTGTTAGAGTGATAAAGCTACCTGCCATTGATTCAGTTCCTACTAAGTGCCAGGCACTGTTCCAAGTGTCTAACATTATCAACATATAGTCCTCACAGCCTTTTAAAGGTACAGGCTATTATTTCCATTTTATATACACAGAAAACTGCGGCTCCATTACATCAAACATGTTTTCTGAGGTCACCCAGCTTATTGGTAACAGGATGAAAGTTCAGTCCCAGGCAGTCTGGCCAGTGGCCCCACAAACCATTCTTTTAACCCTCTGCTACAAATGTGAAGGCCTTGAAGTCAAACAGACCATCATTTGAATTTTGGTGCTTTTGTTAATACTAATGTTGAATTAATGATATACTGTTCGGGGCCAGCCTCACGGCTGGCAAACCGTGCAGCAGGGACCTGCGCCCAGAAGGCCCCACGATGGTCGAATGCACTGCTGTTGCCATCTTGAAATTCTAAAATAATTTTTGAACAAAACATCCCACATTTTCATTGGGCATTGTGCACTGCAAATTACGTAGCCAGTGCTGATACTGCTATTGTTTTGGTATCTAATTATTCTCTCTCTCTCACCTTCTCGTGGTTTCCATGGGTCAGAAGTCCATGCTTGGCTTAGCTGGGTCCTCTGCTTAGGGTCTCACAAGGCTGAAATCGAAGTGTCAGCCAGGGATGGGTTCTCACTTGGAGGCTCGACTGGGGAAGGCTGTTTCCCCATTCGTGTAGGTGCTGGCGGCTCCAGTTCCTCTGTGACTGTAGGATTCATGTTTCTTTAAAGCCAGAAAGGGGAGTGGGAGATGATAGGGCAAGTCTGCTGGCAAGATGGAGTCTTATATTAGTTGTGGTAATCATGGACAGGCATCCCGTCATGACCTTTTGCCACATTTTATTGGTTAGCAACAGGTTACAGGCCTTGCTCATACTCAAGGGGTTGGGATTACACAAAGACATAGGCACCAAGAGGTGGGATCCCCGTAACTATGGTGTATTCTCATTGCGTGCTTATTGTAATCGCTATCTGTTGCTTGCAGGAACTGCAGGGCTTCCTGCTCTAAGTAACGTGCATGCATTAGCTCATTTCCATGTGCAGCCGGGGACACTGAGGCCCTGAGCCTGAGGTCACCCTCTCTCTGCCCCCTGGAAGCAATAGCTCTCATGCTAAATGGCACAGGGCAAGCAAGCAGGAGGCAACTGTTCTTATTTTCCTAGGCTGAGTCATTCAGCCTTTACATGTCTGTGTTACCTTATCAGGTTTTTTAACAGTGTGTGGGGGGGGGGGGCGTGCAGTTAAGGCTGCTTGAAGAGTAAGGTTCCTTACAAAATGGAAATTCAGTTTGGCCAGGGCATGGTCATGTTTCTTTCAGATACTATTACCCCACTAAATTCCAAGAGCCCACTTGTCTCAGGCTCTGGGGAGCCTGATGCAAAGACTTACGAGCTGGCAACCCAAAACTCACCTTAAAACTTTACCCTAGCCCAGGCACTTAAAGCACTCTTCTCCACGTTTTGTATTGATTAATTTGACCGCTCCAGATTAACTTTAGTTCTCTCTCTCTCTCTCGTTCTCTTTCTTACTTTCTTTCTCTTTCTCATTCCTTCTTTTACTCTTTACCTTTTTATTTATTTCTGCATAATTATTTTTTACTGTGATAAAATGCACATATCATAAAGTTATTCATTTTAACTACTTTAGCGTGTATAATTCAGAAGCATTTAGTAGATTCACAGTGTTGTCCAACCATTACTACTCTCGATTTCCAGATGGTTTTGTCACCCCAAATGGAAACCATGTACCTATTAAGCAGTTGCTCTCCCCTCTCCCTTCTCCCAGCCCCTGGCCAACACTAATCTATTCTCTGTCTCTTTGGATTTGCCTTTTCTGGGCATTTCATATAGTTGGAATCATATGTTAAGTGGCCTTTTGCACCTGGCTTCTTAGTATAATGTTTGCAAGGTTGCCTCATCCATTTTATGACTGAGGAATAGTCCATTGTATTTACTTACCACATTCATCCTTTGAAGGGTTGTTTTCACCTTTTGGCTACTGTGAATAGTGCTGCTATGAACATTCATATACAAATACTTGCCCAAGTACCTCTTTTCAGTTCTTTGACGTCTATACCTAGAAATGGACTTGCAGATTATATGGTCATTTTGTATTTAACTTATTAAAGAACTGCCAAGCTGTTTTCCAGAATAGTTGTGCCATCATCCTTTTCTATTTCTTTCCTTCTCCCCCACCCCATTCTCCATTTTTTTATCCCACCTAGTACCATGACAACGATTCTCCCTTCTCGGTGGAAGAAAGCAAACAGGGAAGGTCAATGGAGATAAGCTAAGAGAACTAGACCACTCTCTTCTGGCAGGTGTGTGTGTACAGCCTTCGCTGCCAGGGGCGGAGGAAGCAAGTTCTCTTCTCAGGTCTCACCTGGTAAAAGCACAGAGCGCTCGTTGTACTAATTCGTCTTCCAAAATACTCTTTCTTCTCCCCAACTTTTTCATTTAATTGCCCCAAATATTCAGTAGGCATGACAACACATCATCCAGCATTTCCCTGCAGGAGAGGATCAGGTCTTAGCCTTTGTTAAACTTCTGAAGTAGGATGACTCGGGAACTTTTAAGCCCCTCTTCTGGAAGTGCTCCGACATTCTTCTTCAGGGCAGCCCGTGGCAGGCATATTCACATGTATTTCTAAGAGTCCTCTGCCCGTTTGACTGGGTAGGTGTTCATGGGGGTGGGATAATTAAGCCAATAAGGTTGCCCCCTAACTCACCCCAAATCCTTGCCACCTGTCTATAGCCTTCGTGTCCTAATTATCCCTTCTCATCAGTGTGTTCCATCGCTTTCCTTCTAGTGGATCTTTTGGCCTATGAGCACCTCATTCCATAAACAAAACATCCTTGAAGGCTTTTACCTCCTCAATCTGTGTGTCCTTTTAAATTCGGAAAAAAAGAGCAGTCCCTGGTTGAGTTCTGATTCCTGGTCATCACTGACCCGCTCAACTCCTTTTCATCTGAATGCGACACTTAT
>JAQZBX010042184.1:8133-22198 GCA_029593785.1 Cabassous unicinctus | reverse complement strand
ATTTATGAATTCCAAGATATTGATTATGTTTATAAACTAGTCTGTTCCTCTGGGCATGATACCCTTTGATTGTATTAAATTAAAAGGTTTTACATTTACTTGATTATGTTAAGATAAGGGCTATGATTCGACCACATCATTAGGGCATGCAGGGTTGAGTCCCTGCTCCCTTGTAGGGGTATATAAATGGACACTCACTCAAGGAGAACAGAGAAGAAGGTACACGGAAATAGAGAGAGCTCCATAGACACAGCAGAGAGAACTTGTTTTAGGGACCCACAAGAGATGAGCCATTCACCTGATAGTTTGCAGCTGAAGAGAACAGAGGGGCTGAGCCCTATGCCAGCCTACAGTTGAGATCAGAAGAAGCTGGGCCCACAGAGCCTTTAGAAGAGGAAGGCTGAACCCTTGCAGGGATTGGCAACTATCTTGCTCCAACATGTGGCAACAGACTTTGGTGAGAAAAGTAAACTTGAGTTGGACTCTTTAGGGCCTTATAACTGTAAGCTTTCACCCCAAATAAATACACTTTACAAAAGCCAACAGATTTCTGGCACTTTGCATCAGCACCCTTTCAGCGGACTAATACAAACCCCTTACAAAAAACTTCAACAGGAGTGGACATCTTTTCACTAATCTTTTCATACTTGTTTCTTTGTTGCAGTCATTAGTCCTTGCCAGGGCAGGCTGGTTCTATTAAAATACATCAAAACACATCCTAATGATTCCACATCATCTCGGGGACTCTGTACAATGCCAAGCTGTACATTGATACTAGCATATCCGGCAGTTCGATAGGGGATTTTTTATCTTCTCTGCACGGTATGTGTTGCCTTGTCCTGTTGTCTGTACTTTTTGGCCAAACCAAAATCAATAAGGACTAACTTATTACAGTAACACCCAATACCCATAAGGAAGTTTTCTGGTTTAATGTCTCTGTGAATAAAATTCTTTGTACGCACATATTCAAGTCTACTGATCATCTGGTCAGCTAACATAAGTACAGTTTTCATTGAGAACCTTCTTGCACAGAAATTGAAGAGGACTTGGAGGTTAGGTCCAAGACCATGACTAGCACATTGTTGTCCTTTTCCTGCCCATACCACCGAATGTGGGGGGTGCCAACCCCACCTTGAAGGATGTTATGGAGTTTACTCTCCGACCACAACTGGGGATGCGTCGCCTTCTAAGGCTCTAGCATCACTGCCACTTCCTCGCGGTTGGTGATGTTGATCGCCAAATAAATGTCCCCGAAGGAGCCAGACCCGATCTTGCGTACCAGTTAATATTTTCCTCGACAATGAATTCGGCCTTGGAGCCGCTGCTGCTCGCCATCCTGGGAGAGAAAATGGAGGGCCGAGGCCCAGCCCCAACACCTGGGGGAGGACTAGGGCCTGCGGGGCGCCCACGAAGCAAGGATGCGAAGGAGGGCGGCAGGAAACGGTGGCTCCTTCTCGGCGTTTCAGGGCCCGGAATCGGCCGAGGGGAACCTGGTCGCCGCCGCTCGCTCAGGTTTCTTCCTGCCAGGCCGCAGTTTGGGAGGGGGTTTTGGCGGTTACCAGGCTGGGCCGCTGGTTTCTGGGCGGCCACTGCCGCCTCGCTTTCGCCGGGACGTCGCGGGCTGGAAGCGGGGTGCGGCGAGCCGGGGCGGCGCTGCCGCTGCTCAAGGGCCGCGGCTCCAGGAAGCAGGAACGCCGCCGCCATCTTGTTCCTTCCAGGGAACTGGAATTTAGCCCAGCGCTGCTGTGTTCCAGAAACATCAGAGGCTCCCCACCGCCTCCGGCAGTGTTGACCAAACTTCAGTCATTGGTGTACCACCTTCACCATTTTTGCCAAATCCGTGTACCAACTGTATGACTTTAATCATTTTTTTCCCTTTTAATTTGACCCATTTTTATTTAAATTATTTGAGTAAGAAACTTTTCATTGATGCAAATGGAAAATCCGTATCATAAACAGAAAGCAACTGTAAATATAAATAACTAGGAAAATAAAATAATTAGAAACTCTGGCCTGCCAAAGGGGCCAAGCCAGAGATCTGCTTGTTCTCTTTATTTAAAAATGGATGTTAATAAGAGCTAACATTTCTTTAGAACTTACTATGTGCTAATCACCTTTCCTACTCCTTTACAAGCATTAATTTATTTAGCCTTCTCAACCACTCTGGGAGGTAGGTACTGTTTATTATTATTCCATTTTACAGAGGAGGAAACTGAGCCACAGAGAGGGAAGGTAACTTGCTCAAGGTCACAAAGTCACTAAATGGCATAATCTGAAGGACTTGAGGAAAACTGAAAAGGCAATTAATTCCTTACTATGTGTCAATGGTATTATATGTCCTATCCCCATAACAGCTAACATAATCTCTCCAGTCACTAGTGGTAGAGGACCCACGGTTTAGGAAATTCTGGTCTACTACAGGGCACCTTAATTCCTTTAGAATTTTTATTTAAGTTGACTCTTTTCTATCTTTCTAACCTCATCTCTTGCCAGAGTAACTTCAACCCCTTGTCATTGGTTGTGTCTACTATCCATGTGGACTTGTACTTCCATGTCTTTGCTCTAACTCTATTTGCCTGGAATGTCTTTTTTTTTTTTTAATTCTAGTCATACTCAACTCAAATGATATGTCACAAAGCATTCCCAAGTCAACCTGGTCATAATTAATTGCTCTTCTACCTTGAGCCCAGGACAGTTGGTTTATCCTGTTTCTGAACTAACTTTATTCTCTCGTTATTTTCTCCAGCAGGGGCCTTCTCTATTTTCTTGCATCTCTTGTTCTTCAGCATAATGTCTCACAGTGAGTAAGTGCTCAATAAATATCAGTTAAATTAGATTTAGTTCTCCATCAATATGGAGAGGAGACCCATATGTCTGTAAAGGCCTGTAATGGCAGTGGTGGAAACTGTAAATGGGGGTAGGATGGGGGAAAGTAGAAGGAGAAGGGAAAGCCCTTGTGAGACTGGGGCTGGGAAAAGCAGAAAACTCAGGAAAGAAAGTGGTATGGTACTGCTGCCCTTTCTACTGCAGAGGAACAGAAGGCTTGCCACATCTATGAGTGGCAGTCCATTTCATGAGAATTATTTTATTTCTTTTCACAGCCCTCTCACCAGTAAGCCCGCTAAAATATTTTTAATAAATAAATGAACAAATTTCAGAGAAGAAAGCGTGTTCATACAGAAAATTCCCTATTGTTAGACCTGAAATGGTTCCTGCCCCAAATAGAAAAACTTTACTTTCTAAATGTTAGAAGGCTATCACTTGCTTTACAGGGCAAATGGAGCAAGGCCAGACCTATCTATCAAGGCAAGCGGAGGTTCTGCTTCCCAGAATGTTTATGTACACAGTTCGTTCCCTTGAGGTACACCAGGTAAATGAATAGCGTACCACTGAGGACTTGGTTTCTGTATGCAATGACTCTATTGCTCCATTCACATTTTTTGAGAACGAGAGAAATTAAGGCTGGGAGGCAATGGGCAACCGCCATCGAGGAAAAACAAAGCCCCAAGAGGCCAGAGACTCCCAGCACCCAGTTGTTGCCAATGCCTCATAAATCCAGACCTGTGGGTTCACGGCGGGACAGAAGGCTCTTTCCCATTTGAGCAGACGGTAAAGTCAAACAAGGGATTAACTATCACGAGGAAAAGCGCTTCCGGGACCCTCCTGACCAGAAGCTCGGTCTGAACTGCGATCACTTCTGAAATGCACTTTGGATTCAAATCCACGCTGTCTAGTGATCTGGCGCGCTGCGCCGGCCCAGGTTGGGGACCGCTCTCTGACTGTAACGTGATCTGTTCTGGGATGTCGGGTCGCTCGCTTAGAACTGCGATTCACTCCCTCCCTTTACACCCGAAAGCACCAGGTCCGGTATCCTTAAAGCTCTTTACCCGCTCCTCACCCGCTTTTTACGGGACTCCGCTCCTGAAGCTTTACCCTAGGCTTAATTTAAACTTTCCCCACACCCTGTCGCCCTTCTCGCCGCGCTCCGCCTCCCGGGTCACGTGGGCGCGGCGCGCCAATGGCCGTGAGCCCTGGGCGGCGGGGGCGGGCCCAGACGGCGGCGGCGGGCGGAGGCCAGGGCCAGCGCGCTGCAGGCCAGCGGCAGGCCCACCGAGCCACCATGGTGACCGCAGCGCCCGCGGCCCCCGCCGCAGCTGCAGCGGCGGCGGCTGAGGAAGACCTGGGGGCCGAAGCCCGGGCCTCCGGGTAGTGGACCCGGCAGCCTTGTGAACACCCGCTTCTCCACGCCACCCGCTCTCCCCTTTCCCTCAGCTACGCCCTCCCCCCAACCTTCCCTTCTCGCGGCCGGCGACGGGGGGCGTGGGGTCGGGCGACCCCGCCGGACGATGCACCCACCTGGCCGCCCCGGAGGCTGAGCCCGCAGCCCCGCGCCTCGGCATTTCTCACGGCCACCCCACCATGGCCTTCCCCGGCGCCGAGGGAGCGGCCGACAGGCCCGTCTCTCCCGCCCGGGAGGCCCCCGCGGCCGCCGGCTCGTCGTCGTCGTCCTCCGCCTCCTCCTGCTGCTCCTCGTCGTCGTCGGTGGCGGCGGCGGGAGCCGGGGGCGGTCGGCTGTGGGCCGCGCTCTACGACTACGAGGCGAGCGGCGAGGACGAGCTGAGCCTGCGGCGGGGCCAGCTGGTGGAGGTGCTGTCCCAGGACGCCGCCGTGTCGGGCGACGAGGGCTGGTGGGCCGGCCAGGTGCAGCGGCGCCTCGGCATCTTCCCCGCCAACTACGTGGCCCCCTGCAGCCAGGCGCCGCGCGGGGCCCCGAGCCCCGGCTGCCCGAGCGCCCCGCCGCCGCCCCCGCCGCCGCCGCGGCCCGGCTCGCCGGTGCACATCGAGTTCGAGTGGCTGGAGCTGAAGGAGCTGATCGGCGCCGGCGGCTTCGGGCAGGTGTACCGGGCCACCTGGCGGGGCCAGGAGGTGGCGGTGAAGGCGGCGCGGCGGGACCCGGAGCAGGACGCGGCGGCGGCGGCCGAGAGCGTGCGGCGCGAGGCGAAGCTCTTCTCCATGCTGCGGCACCCCAACATCATCCAGCTGCGCGGCGTGTGCCTGCGGCAGCCCAACCTCTGCCTGGTGCTCGAGTTCGCCCGCGGCGGGGCGCTCAACCGGGCCCTGGCCGCCGCCGCCCCCGCCTCGCCGCAGCTCGGCCCCGCGCCCGCCGCCTCCCACCCCGGCGCCCCCGGCCCGCGCCGTGCGCGCCGCATCCCCCCGCATGTGCTGGTCAACTGGGCGGTGCAGATCGCCCGGGGGATGCTCTACCTGCACGAAGAGGCCGTCGTGCCCATCCTGCACCGGGACCTCAAGTCCAGCAACAGTAAGTGGGGGCAGGTGCCGGGCCCCTGTTCCCTGAGAGCCTGGGAGTCGGGGACCGGCGTTGTGCAGGGAAACTTTCGGAGGGGCGCTGCTTGCAAGGACCTTACAGCCCCGGGATCGCAGCCGTGCACCCCGTGGTCCATCTCTCATACCTTCCCAGGGTGGACTTTTAGGGAGCATAGTGCCAGGTGGAAAGAGGTGGCAGTCAGCCCTCACCTTCCTAGGCTCAAAGGTCCAGTTAGACCTTGGTTACTTGCTTTGGGACAGATAACACACTTATTGAACTTGTTGCCTTTGGGGGCCTTTTTAAAGAAAATGTGGATCAGATTTGCGTGTAGCCTAAACAGTTGTGAAATATCTGGATCTTCTGGAAACCTCACAGGGTAACTGGACCTTCAGGTACAGTAGGTGGTTTATTTGGGGAGTTCTTTGCAAACTGAAGCCTTACTTAGATTAGCCACCTCCTCCTCTCCCCGCATCATGCCTAATGGCTTTCAGCAAACTCCCCCTTTCCTTCAGTTTTACAAGAGCCGTATTGAAGTTGCTGTTATCCCACTTTAAATATGGCTTAGTGTTCTCTGGCTTTTCACATCGGCAATCAGACATTTCTCTAAATGAAGTATTATTATTTGTTCAGTGGCTTGGGTGTTGATGAATAATCTCCAGACAAGAAACACCAGTTTATGCTATTACACACATTTGTATTTATTAAGAGCAAGTGTATTGTCCTTGCACAAGTACCTGAAGGAGACCTGGCCTATATCATTTACTTTGTTTATAAATCAGGGTGGATTTTCCAGATGTCAATAAAAAACCGGCAAATGACCTAAATACAAGTCCTATTAAATTTCACTGTATAAAAAGTGCTAATAGAATTGCTGTCTTAAGTTAGTTCTTTGACAGTGACGATTACTTCGGATGCAGTTCTTAGAATAAGATGAAGTTTCATGAAAGATTAAAGGATGCAGCCGGAAATGGCCTTGACCTACCACAGCTGCATGTCTTTCAACCTTGTAAAACCTGCTAGGACAGTAGCTAACTCAAACTGAAACATTGTCCTTTTCTAAGTCTGCTGAAAGAAGAGTGACAAGAATAAATGATATGTTTGTTGTATGTTTGTGTGGATTTTCTTTTCCTGTTCAAAACCCTTCAGTACTGAAGTTTTCTTGTATTTTCACTATTTAAGCATTGAGTACTTTTCTTTTAGGTTTTATTTTATGACAACTCCCTCCCCCAAGCCTCTCATAATTTCGATGACAGTTGCTAAAGTGACAGGCCAAGGTCTAACAAAACATGATACAGGAAATTGATAGTGGTAGTACTGTATTTGTAGAGCTTCTGACAAGAGCCAGATGGACTCTAGAATTATTTGCTTTTGGACTGTGCTACAGAAAAGGCATAGATAGCACAATTTTCAATGTGATTTTCTTTGTGATTTTCAAACCTTACATGGTCTTTGCTACCAAATTGGGCTGATTTCCCAAACTATGCTTTACTGAAACAAATGTTTAGCTTGCTGCCACAGAACAAGTGTTCTGTGAGCCTGTATGTCCTGTCAGTGTTTCCTATAAGCCTGTATCTGCGGGGAGTTCTCTGCAGAACCAAGAATTTTAAGGACAGCAATAGCATCATTCTCTCATCTCTCTCTCTCGGCAGTTGCAGCAATTCTGTGATAACATGGAACCTGGCATTCTACAAACTTATTTGGTTGCAGGACATCAAATCACCACCAACACAGGCAAACAATTTGGCTTGGATTGGTCCTTAGACCAAAAAGTTAAAGAGCCTGTAAACTTTTTTTTTTTCATTATGCCTTGTCAGTTTTGTTTAATTGTAATAATGTTTGAGGTCTATAGGACCAGTTCATAAGGTAGAACATGTTTGTAAGTGGTAAAAGCATAGACAAGGAGGTTAATCCATGTTCCATTTGTTGCCCATTGTAAATTTTAAAAATATAAAATAAAAGCTTTTAGAAAACTCCTAATACTGTTAAAGAAGAGGAAATACTGTGACACTGGATTCATAACCTATGGTTAAATAGTTTTTATTGCCACCAGAAAAGCTTGTACAGCAGAGTGTAGACTACTATGTATATGCCAGATATTAGGTAATTTGAAGGTGAGTATATGCTACAACTTAGTTTTTGAAAGACTTTTCCCCTTTTCCCCTCTCAGAATAAATTGCCAGGGAGCAGATGTAGTTCAAGTGGTTCAGCGCCTGTTTCCCATGTACAAGGTTCTGAGTTCAATCCCTGGTACCTCCTAAAGAGAAAAAAAAGAATAAATTGCCAAAGTTCCTGGAGCATTTTAATATCTATAATTGTCAGGCAAGTTTCCTTTGCTTTAAATCGGGGGTTCTTAACCTTTTTTGTTCCACAGACCCCTTTGCCAGTCAGGTGAAAACCAAGGACTCTTTACTAAGTCCACACTATACTGTGTATTATTTAATAAATATATCACACCCACACCAACATGTCCCCACAAGAATTATGTTTTTTGAATTTTCAATTCAAGCTCACAGACTCCCTGAAATCTTTTGGTCCGTGGACCCCTGGTTAAAACCCCTGCTTTAAATTATTACACTTTTTAAAAGACTTAATATGTGCTACAATATTTCTAATATTATAGTATTATTACAAAATTAAAATTTTGAATAAAGCCTAAAATGTGCAGATTACAGGGCTTTGCACACTGCTTTATCTTGGCTCTCTGGTTTTATTTGTTGAATGAATGAATGAATGCAGATATTATGGAATTCTCTTATGATATGAAGCTATAATTTCTTGTTCAGACTTTTGAGTAGAGCAGATATTCCTTTACAGTATGTTTTGTTTGACTTTATTGGTTATTTGCTAATGGTGGAAGTTAGCTGATAATGTAAATAAGTTTCAAAAATCAATATTGAATTTAATTTTGATTTTGTAGTCTACTCATGTAACAAAGAACCAGTATATTTATATAAATATACTACTTATAACAAAGTCAGTGGAAATTCTTGTTTAAAACAAATGTTTAAATTTGTTAAAAGAACATATTATTCTTGATATTTTTATTCATCTTTCTCAATAGGTCTTACTTTCTCATATATTTAAGAGAATGCGTATGTTGAAATCATAGCTGATATGTTGTGATGGTTCATCAGCTTTGTTCCTCTTCTGACATATAACAACAGATTGAAAGTTGAGTCAAATTACCCAGTGTTTTAGCATCGTTTATATTGTTTACAAAAAAAAAAAAAAGAAAAAAAGCTAGGCTGTAACTCCCAGGATGCAAAGTAAGTAGAATACATGTTATTTCCCCTGACTGCTAAATCTGTCTATGTGAAAGAACTAGTTTAGAGAGCAACCCAAGGCAACTTGGGTTACTGTGAAAACTGTCAGTTTTATTCAGAGTAGTGGAAAAGAAGTCATCGTGAGCTGCAGCTCATTTATTCCGCACATTTAGAGTGCCCAGCCTGTGCCAGTCACGTCTGGGCCCCAGGGATGCAGCTGCAAACCAGATAACAATATCTTTGCCCTTGCAAATTGTAGTCTAGTAGGGAAGACAGACAGTAATCCTGTATCACAAATATTAATAAGGTCTTTCAAGAAAATAAAAGTATGGCAAAAGGTAGAGAGTGAGGGGGTGGAGGATGGGAGTGCTGTTTCAGACAGGGTGGCCCAGGAAAGCCTCCCTGAGGAAGTGACATAGACAGAGACCTGGATGAGGCGGAAGAATGAGCCAAGCAAAGATGCAGGCAAAGGGAACGTAAAGCAGAAAGGAGCCTCGCTTGTTGGAAGAGCAGGGTGAAGGCCCAGTGAGTCTGGAGCCTAGTGAACAAGGCCAAGAGTGGAGGGTCAGGGAAGTAAGCATCAGACCAGGCAGGGCCTTGTGGGCCTCGGTGGGTGCAGGGGTTCCATACTGAAGGCCCTGGGAATCTTTGGAGGGTTTTGTGCAGAGGAGTGGCGTGATCTGATTTCTGTTTTTAAAAGATTACTCTGGCTGCTCTGGAAAATGGGCTATAAGTTGGTGTGATTAGAAGGCTCTTGCAGTAGTTCAGAACAGAGAAGGTGTTGGCTTGGTCTAGGGTGGTACCAATGGAATTGATTTCAGGAAGTTACAATGAAGGAGTTAAGATAGAATATTATAATATTTAAATTGCTGAAGATGGTTTCAATTATTAGATTTTAGTTCAGGATTGAAAGAATTTATGGTTACCCTCCCACCCCACCCCAACCCTTTTTTTTTTTTAAAATAATACTGCTTACTGTGTTCTGTTTTTTCTTAAGAGGAAAATAAATGTGAGAAACTGAGCTACAAGCTTACTTTTATACTTTGATTTCAATGATTATCTTTTTATCTCTTCTCCCTGTATTAGCCTTCTGGTAATAATTTTATCTATATCTAACTACACCTACAACCTATAAATAGACATTGTTACTATGAAATGCAGTTTAGAGCTCTTATTAAAACAAACTACAAAAAGAATCTAAATATTTTGTAGCTTTTCTTACTAGTACAATATAAACAAAGGAACTATTTGAGAAAATTACAGCAAATGTTATCTCCAAATAAGATGCTGAAATAGCTCATAAGAATGATTTGGGGGAGCTACCAGTTATGCTATTATCAGTTAAAAGACATACATCCTTTTCCTTCTCTGATTTGTTCTTTTATATAGGACTTGCAGCTTCATACTAGGACTGCTCTCTGTTCAAAGGGGGACAGAGAAATTAGTCCAGATATCCCAATGTTAACTGAAAGATAAATCTGTGAAAATAAAGTTAGCTAAAGTTTATAATTTTAGTAGAATAACAATCACAAAAGAGTCAGCAGATCTCCCCTCTCCCACCATTTTCATGCATGCATATTAAAAAAATAGTACAATTCTCATTTTTTATAGGTTTAAAGGGAGCAGTTATTTATTCTATATTATGCAAACTTATTTTTCATTGTACTTATGCAAACTTCTTTTTCATTATACACATTTGATCATTTTTGTAGTCATTATAAAGTATATCAAAAAGCATGATAAAGAGAGGAGAGGTAAAATCTATCCATCCATTTCAAAATGTCATTTGTATACCCTTTCTCACACTTAAATACAATTTAAGCTTTGAACTTTTCTAGAAGAGTACAGTTAATGGAAAGAGCATTGGCTTTCGAGTCATTCAGACGTGGATTTGATATGGCTTTGGACAAATTATATAACCTCGTTGAGCCTGAATTTCTTGATTTATAGTACTGTGTACTTAATTCCTCTCTCAGAAATTGACAGAAATCCTGTAGGGAAAATCTGTTTAACTTTTCTTAACCCTTTTTGTTCCACAGACCCCTTTGCCAGTCAGGTGAAAATCACGGACCCCTTACTAAGTCCACACTATACTGTGTATTATTTAATAAATATATCACGCCCATACCAACATGTCCCCACAAGAATAATGTTGTTTTTTTAAAATTTCAGTTAAAGCTCATGGACCCCTTGTTAAGAACCCCTGCTTTAAGGGTTTTTGGGTCAATATTGGCATGAAAGCGTATGGCTTTTTTAGGAACCAATGAATAATTAGGTGTGGCTACAAGGAAAGATAAAGGAGTTTTGTGGAAAGGAGACAGGGATTTAGTATGTGGTCAGACAGAGAGGACCTTGAATGCCATGCTGAGATGTGTAGACTATTTAATAGGCAATGGGGAGCTATTGAAGGTTTTTGAGGAGGAAAGTAGTATGATCTGTTGCTAAAAAAAAAAAAAAAAAGAAAAAGAAAAAAAAACAGAAGGGAAAAAAAAAGTAAGCTTGGGATGATTTGCTTCTTTATGGCTGTACAATCATAGATTATCAGAAGAGCAGCAATAAAGAATAAAAAATAATTAGACATTGGTTTGATGTAAATTATTATTTACAACCAGAGCCTGGTTTTTATAATCATAGTTGTTTAGTGAGTTAATTTAGGCTACTTTCACCCTCTGATTCACTCTGGATTAGAAAATATTGATTAGATCTAGTTTGTCAGTCTCATGATTTAACTCCGGCTATCTGTATGACTGTCCCCAAACCCTTTGAGTTACTTGAGGAGCTCCCAAAAGGTGAAAGCATCCCCAATGAAGGAATTTCAGTGTGCATAAGGGTTCCCTGAGAGGCTGGGAGAACTGTGATGCTTTTATTTTAGAGTCTGAAGCTTAAATTTCTACAGTTGACCCTTAATCAGTGTGAATTTAGTTATTTTTTATTCTCGAAATATTGCTTCATCTTAAGTGCTTTTAATTAAATAATAGTAGCAGGTAAAAGAGTTAATAGTTACTTATGAAGGGCTTCCTAGGTGCTGGGTACTACCCAAATTCTTTATCCTCATTTAATCCCTGCAGCAACCTTTTGAGGTAGATATGTAATTATTCTTTTTTTTTAAAGATTTATTTATTTATTTATTTATCCCCCCCTTGCTGCTTGTGCTTGCTGTGTCCATTCACTGTGTATTTTCTCCGTGTCTGCTTATCTCCCCCTTGCTGTGAGGTCCCGCTGCATCAGCCCACCCCGGGAAGCGAACCCGGGGCCTCACACATAGTAAACGGGGGCTCTATCGATTGAGCCACACCCGCTTCCTGCTGTGAGGTCTTGCTGCATCAGCCCACCGGGCCGCGAGGGCTGGCCCGCCCTCACAAGGCCCTCACAAGGAGGCCCCGGGAAGCGAACCCGGGGCCTCCCATATGGTAAACGGGAGCTCTATCGATTGAGCCACACCCACTTCCCATGTAATTATTCTTATTTTACAGAAGAAGAATCTGAAGCCAGATATTAATTGACCTGCCCAAGGTCACTTGGTTCACTAGAGGTTGGTGCTAAGAATTGAATCCAGGGCCTCTGGTACCAGAACCTGAACTTTTGTCCTCTCCATACATTGCCTAGATTAGTCTCAAATGATTTTAGGACCCCCAAGAACTTCTGTTTATGTCGGTTATATCTATCAATATTTACCATAGAAATATGATGAATTCTAAAAATATTTAATGTAAAAATAACAATGGGCTCATAACTTGTAACATAGAATTTTTTTTTTTTTAAGGAGGTACTGGGGATTGAACCCAGGACCTTGTACATGTGAAACAGGCACTCAGACACTGAGCTACATCTGCTCCCCAGTGAGAGTTGGCGTTTTCATTTGTTTGTTTGGTTGGTTGGTTGGTTTGGTTTTTAGGAGGTACCAGAGATCGAACCTGGAACCTTGTACATGGGAAGCAGGTGCTCAACCACTTGAGCTACATCTGCTCCCAACATATAATTTTTAATGGGAAAAAAAATACCATATTTTTAAAAAATGTATGAAAAACAGTGAAGATAGTAGCATTACTTTACACTTTTGCAGCCCACATTCATGCTGGGCTTGATAGTAGACAGATGGATGCTCATATATGCTTCTGCATTCAGTCTGTTATCGTGTGAGGGATCCCTGGACCACACCTTGAGAACCACTGCCCTAGATGATTAGTTCATTGATAAAGAATGGCATTCTAGAGTGCTTGGTCCCAAACCTCATGTTGCATCAAAATATTCTGGTGAACTTTTAAAAAAATAAAATTCCATATCACACTTTTGGGTATGTTTATTCAGTGGATCTTAATCAGAAATGAGCAGCAAGTTTTTCCTAACATTTTATTTTGAAACTCTTTAAATGTACAGAGAGTTGAAATAATTTCAAGCGAACACTTATATACCTACTTTCTAGATTCTACCATAAATATTTTCCTAACTTGCTTCAACATACATCTAATCCTTGTCCATCATCATTACATCTAGTTGTATTTTTTTTTTTAATGAAGCAATTGACTTTTTATGCAGGTAATTTGAAGGCAGAGTCAAATTTGGAAACTACTGTTTAAGGATAAGATTTGTGGGTTCCGTTTTATGGGTTATTAGGATTGACATATAAATTCATACATGGCCACAGACTATTTCCCAAATCAAGTTAATTGTCTGAAGACAATGTATAGTTAACTGGTCATAGAAAATTCCAGGTGAGAGTATAGATGGTGTTTTTTGGGCTGTGGATGTAGGAGAAGGAACATCTCTAAGCATTTTTCCCTGGGGACAGATTGAATTATTGTGGTGTCCAAGGTTTGGACTCAGACTCTACTACCGACCACCTATGAACTCTTGAGCCCTAACTTTCTGAATAAGGTGGTGTGAGGATCAGGGTAAATAGTGTGTGTCTGGGGTTGGCAAACTTTTTCTCTGAACGGCCACGTAGTAAATAGTTTGGACTTTACAGGCTATCTGGTCTCTGTTCCCACTACTCAATTCTGCTGCTGTAGCCGAAAACACCCATTCATCTTGGTTGGGTGTGGGAGTCATTTTAACTGAGCGTCCTAACTCGGTTGCTTTAGGCCAGCCAGCAGTGTTAGAAAACAATCTTGGCCTTTGTTCTCTGTACAAGCACTGAAATCTGTGTGCTTTGGCAGGTCTGCTTATAACTTGGGTTGATAAGTTGAGGGTCAAAGAGGAGGTATAAATTACTAACTTGCTATTGTAACTATTTCACTACCATTGTTCATTTTTGGTTTGTGCATGTTTTAAACTACTAGAGAGAGAGCAAATAAAATATCATTTGGGGAAGTATTTTGATTGCGTATAGGATGTTTGTATTATTATTTCTGAAGATTTGGCTTAATGTGATTTTTTTTTGAAGATTTATTTTATTTAGTTATTTCTCACCCCCTGTTGTTTGCATTCACTGTCTGCTCTGTGTGAATGTTTGTTGTGTGCTCTGTGTGTCTGCTCA